>JAPMLY010002186.1:0-37008 GCA_026401115.1 Tetraselmis chui | reverse complement strand
CCTCCACCCAGTGTGGGGCACAAGTCGAGGCCAAGGCCAGGACAGGTGGAGCGATGCGCTGGCGGCTGAGTCGCTAGTATAATATAGAAATATTAGGCGCCCGCCGGCGGCGCAGCGGCGGCGGCCCCGGAGGGGGGTGCGCTCGCAGGCCCGTCGGCACCTACCTCTACCTCCACGCGGTGGGCGCTGGTAACCCCATAGCCGTGCCAGGCCTGGCACGGTAGGGGGCTAAACGAGGTACCGGCAGCTGCGATCCGCGGGATCATCAACTGTCGGAAAGCCCTGTACGGAGGGTTTTGGAAAAACATAATATCCGTACACCAACACAGGGATCTCCCGCTCGGCCAGTCCGATATGTCTTTCCGCGACTAAATACTCGCAGATACTCTTCCGACGATGGGGCGGGGGCGGCGTTTGCGAATTATTTTTTGGCGAAGAGGGGTACGGACGGATCAGCGGAGGGACGAAGGTGTTGGAGCTGGCGGCGGACAGCTGGGAAGCAGCGCTAGGGACGGCGCTCGCTAGCAGTCGCCAGCCCTGCGAGCGCCTCGGATCTCCCCTGGGGGCGAGGCCTGAGGCTACGCAAGACGGTGGTTGGTCGCAGCCGGAGGAGCGGCACGGTCTGGCGGCGGCGGTCCTTAGGATCACCCGCCGCCGGAAAAGCCCGGTACGGGGGTTTTTGGAAAAATTCCCGTACCCACCATCTTTTGAGGACCGGCGACTCGATCCCTGTGTTCTTCCTACCCCTTCCCTAGTCGGTACCCAGTTATCGATAGGCTGCCCCAGGCAGTGTGCCTAGGGTTATCGTAACGGCACACTGCTCGTAAAGGCGGCCCCCTAACAACGTAAACCACTGGGGGAGGGCACGGACGGCCACAACGCGATCAGATAGGTGTTGGAGACAGACGGGAAAAGGACAGGGGACAAGAGAAAATCTGGCTCGGGGGCAGGAGAGCCAGCCGGACACCGTCTGCAGCCTAGTTCTTTTCTCTTCTCAGCCCCCGAAGGAGGAGAGAAGACTCGGCTAGGTGGCGAGCTGCGTCGAGAGGAGCGGCTAATACCTCGGGCGGGGTTGAGCACGGATCGAGGCGGGACCGACGACGACCTTTGCGAGGGGGGTTTTTTACCTGCCTTTCCCCCCAAGCTCCGGCACGACCGGAGTCGCACAGGAGCCGAGGTCAGGCAGGTTCGCCTCGACCAGCTCAAGCTGGACAGCTCTGCTGATCAGCGACCCCGCAGCGGCTGGAGCAGGCCGCGTATCGTGGAGACTAGCGACATTTTATATTTCATACCTGTATGCAGACAGTACTTGTTTATGAGTATGTTTTAGACGGTATCGTTACTGCCATTGGAGAGGTTGGGATTAGTGGTTCACGGTCTACCTCAGTCTACTAAGTCATGTATGGCATAGCAAAAGGGGGGGCCCAGAGACTCCAGTCGGTTTATACTCCAGCCGGTATTGGAGTGTTTAATTTCAAATTTCAAATAGAAATATTAAAATAAAAAGTACGCTAGAGCTGTCGTGTAACCGGTGGATGCGAATTCACCCGGCAGTGCGCCCCTCCCCCCGTCTCCAGCTTGGACCTGTGTGCACCCTGTCCACACACGACGAGTGCGTCGGTGTGGGTGGCTGTCTGTCGCCTTCGAGCAGCTGACTTAAGAGGGGTGGGGGTGGGTTTTAAATCGCAGTTTATACTGGCGATACCGCCGACTACAGGGTGAAAGTACTAATTATCTATTGAAACTTGCCTTCTACGGGAGAGCTGTCGATCGCAGCTCGCCGAACCAGGTCGCCGCGCGTGAGTGACGTGAGGCGGGGGCCCATAACCTATTAAACCATGCAAACACAGTTAGTGTGGAAGATAACTCACGCAAACGTAGTTACAGTCACAGTCCCGCAAACGGGACAGTTACAGCGACAACCAGCCTACAGGCGTGGTTTCGGGACAACAAAAGTGAGAGAGTTGTAGCCTAGCGACAGCTATGTACCGAGTCAAACAGTTTATCGGTATGTCCGATCTAGACATGTACTAATCATATCTAGAATAGCTTACAATAGCTATCTGCAACTAGTACGTATACGGCATTACTTACAACAGTGTGTAAGTGGCACGAATCAAGTGGGCTGTTTGGGAGAGGTTGTTGTTCCATTCCCCTATCTGAATTTTCTTAATTGATGAATAACGGCGGCGACCGTTTGTGTGACCGACAAATCGAGGTTCGAGGAGACGTATAAAGTCGGGTTTGTGCGCCGGCGGTCGTAGCGCGGGGGGGGAGAATCTCGGTGGGGATGATGGCAGAGCACGAGGTTAGGGAGTCGGGCGAGAGACCTTCGTCAACTGCAACAAGGCGGGTGGGTATGTGAGTGGGGTGAGGGGGTGACAGTCAAGAGGGGTGTGGGTGGGTGTGGGGAATGTAAATGATTTGATGGGTTTGTTACCGAAGTCCGCAGTGCTGGTTTCCCATCGACCGCCGTTGTGGCGTTCCAAGAGGGAGAGTAGGAGTTGCAACGCGTCGTTGTGTCGGTCCTGTCTTAGGCCAGACATGGTGGGGCATTTACCGGTCATGTGGCCGTTCCTAGTGAATTGGCCACACATGGGGAGCGCAAGGTGGGGTTGTGTGTGAAGAGGCGGGTGTTGTGGACTCTTCACATTAATTCTTGCTTGTGTGTGAATTGGATGTTGGTGAGTGTAGCATGTTTTTGTGAAAATGAAGTCGGCGCCGTCTTCCGCGGCCTGGGCGAGGAGGGCACTGTGTTTGGATGTTTGTGAGAGGGGTGTGTTAGTATGTTTGGTGCTGTGTGTGTGGGCGTCAGTTTTGAGGTTTGTGTATATGTAGGGTATGGGGTCCCATAGGGTTTGTGGGATGAGGGTGTATGGCCAAGTCCAATGGCCTATCGACAGGTCTGAGCCTATGGTGTATGTTATGTCGGGTGGTTGTCCGTCTGCAACTTGGTTTGCGAGTGCGTCTGCGAGGTCGTTTCCTAGTGAGTGGTTGTGTGCTTTAACTTTGCCGAGGTGTGTGCGGATGCCTGCGTTGCAGCGGGTTTTGAAGGTGTGGGTGATGGAGCTGAGCGTGACACGGTGGATGTTGTGTTTGTATGCGGATGGGCAGTTGTTAAGTATCCTTGCATGAGGCGGAGGGAGCACGCACTGTCTGTAAGGAGATGGGTGTGATCTAGTTGGAAGCCTATGTCTATTCCCGCTAATTCCGCGCGATTGATGGTGTGTGAAGGAAAGGTAGAGGTCACCAGAATTTCGACGCGGGTGTCCGAGGCGGGATGAGTGGCGGCTGCTCCGAGGGGGGAGGTGCCTCCCTTCTTGGAGCCGTATGTGTATACAAGGTCCTGCTAGTTCCAAGCAAGAGTTCCTCTAGCGGGGGAGTATGTTAGTTTCGTGCGTTGAGGGAGGGGATAAGTAAGGGGGTGAGTGGGAGTGGGGGGGAGATGGTAGATGCATGCGGAGTGGGTGAGTAAGTGTCTAAGAGGTGTGGAGGTGGGATGGTGATGGTGGGGTTGGGGAGGTGTGTGTCGTATATTGATTCGAGGGTGTTATGGAGGGCGGTCGTGGCTGCGTGTGAGGGCAAGGCGTAGAGTGCGAGGGGGTTGGCGACGAGGTAGATGTCGACCATCCAGCGTGTGCCGAATGGGGTGGGGGTGGGGTGACATGTGTGTTGGTCGGGGGGTAGGAAGGTGTTTGCGTCGTTGGGAAGGGTGTAGAGGTGGTGGGTGTATGGAGAGGTGATGTATTTGGAGTGTCGGTATGGTGTGTGCTCCCATCGAGGGAGTATGAGGATGGTGGAGCTGTGTGTGTGTGATGCGGTGGAGTGGGCGCTGGTGATTGCGTGTTCCATTGCGCGGCGCATGCATTCGTGGTCGTATTCCGGGCAGGCGATGTTGGTGCCGTGCCTTGTGTGCGGGGCGTTGCTGCCGCTAGATGAGAAGACCTTTGGGTGTAGTGAGTGGTAGGTGTGAGAGTGGAGTGATTTGTTAAGTGGGTCAGAGTAGAGTTCTGTCTGGATGTGAAATGTGGTGCGGATTGCTGTGAGTAGGTCCTCCCTAGTGGCCCATCTGTTGCGAGTGGTGGTGGCGGGTGTGGGTGAGTGGATTTCCGAACGGGAGCCTAGGCGAGTGATGAGGTGGTAGACCTCCTCTTCGAACGAGCGTTGTGTGAGGTCGGGGTGAAAGAGTTGGAAAAGGTGACGTACGCGGGGGCCGTTGAGGGTGGTGACCGCTCGGCCGTCGGGGGTGCAAAGGATGGTGGTGTCATGTAGTGTTGGATGGGCGTGTAAGGTGAATTTGCCTGTGGGGAGCATGTCAAGCTCTGGGTGGATAGGGTCGTGATTGAATGTGATGAGGGGGTGCGTCCATGGGGGGGGGTCCGGGGACGGGAAGGATGGGTGTAATGGAGGGGACGAATCCTGAGTTAAAAGCGGTGAGGGCGGTGGGGCCGGAGGGGGTATCACTGATGGTGTCGTGGATTTGAAGGCAAGGGGCCCATTGGACCTCGTGTAGGCGGGTGAGGTCGTGTTGTTGGCCGCGGTCGCACCAGTCGCATTGCCACGTGGCGGGTCCCTGAGCGAGGCGGCATTGGGAACGGACGGCAAAGTGCGGGCACGTGCAACAAGTGGAGGTGGGGTCTCTGTGTAGGGGTTCATGTCAAATGGAGCAAGTGGTGGAGGTGGGGGTGGGGAGGCACACCGATGTGGGGGTGGAGGAGATGAGTCGGAAGCCGTCGTCGAGTTGGAGTTGGATGTCCCACTCCGTGAGGTGTTCCGGGGCCCATTCTACCATGTAATGGGTTTGGCCATACTCCGTGTCCTTGTGTTTGAAAATGATGCGTGTGACGTCGCATGGAGGGTAGTGGTGGTCTGAAGGTGAGAGGTATTCAGTCTCGATGTGTGTGGTGGGTGCCATGGATGGGGGGGTTCTTGTGCGGGGGGTATGGATGCCGGATGACATGGTGGTGGGGGAGCGGGGAAGGTGGGGGGAAAGGAGGGGGAGCCATGAGGGGCGGATGGTGGGGGGGGGGGGGGCGTGTTTGGGGTTGGGGTGTGCGATGGGGAAGCGGTTGTGGATGGTTTTAAGGGGTTCGGTTAGGACTTCGGCTAGGAGGCGGATGAGGATAGAGAGTGAGGTGCTGGACCCCGTGTGTGTGGAGATGGATTTGCAGGGTTTGAGGAGGAGGGAGGTTGAGGTGGCGCGGAGGAGGATTTGTGGCCACGTGGTGATGTTGTGTTTCCAAAGGGGGGTAAGGCCGGGGAGGAGGGATGCGTGTGTATTGCGGGGAGTGAATTCACAGTATGCTTATTTGTAGGAGTGGGGGTCGGTGATGTGGGTGGCTATGTCTCGGAGAGAAGCGAGGAGGGTGTTGTCTTGGCGGGTGAAGTGGTCTCGGAGTATGGAGGCAATAGAGTTGGTGAGGGAGAGTGGAGGGATGTTGTGGAACATGGTGCCTGCGTCGCGCTGAGCTCGTACTGGGCATCGGAGTGTGGGTGGGGAGTTGCGTGTCATGATGGATTCAATGGGCCAGTGGGTGTATGTGGTGGAAATGGTGTGAATGTGTGCTCAAGCCATGTGTCCTCTATAGCCAGGGGTGTTCATGATTTTGCGGAGGTGGCATACTGTGAGTTGTGCGGCGTGGGCCTTAAGGAAAGGAAGGCCATAGCCGATGTTTGAGGTAGGGCGGTGGAGGGCGGTGTGGGGGAGGTTACGCACCGAGGAGACTGCGGAACGAAGAGCCCGGCAGATTTGGCATTCGAGGGTGTCGAGTTGGGAATCGCTAAAGAGGCCGAGTTGGAGGGTGAAATGCTTGCCGATTAGTAGTCCGCGGATGACGCTTAGTCTACGGGATTGTGTTAGTGGGGAGGAGGAGAGGGCGGTGACGAGGGATGCGGTGGTGCGCTTTAGTTCGTGCCAATGCTTAGTGAAGGTGAGGGAGGTGTTAAGTTCTACCCCGAGGACGCGGTACGTGTCCAAGAGGCCGATGGAGGGGATGGAGGCACGGTTGGATTTGATGGTGATGAACTGTGTTTGGAGACGGGATGCAAGGAGGGTGAGGTTGGCAGGGGAGAGGGCGTTGCCTGAGCGCCAGAGGGCGCCGGTAATGCAGCATTTACTAATGTTGACGGTCATACCTGTGTAGTCGCTGAAGAGGGAGAGCTTCCGGAGCTGGACGGACATGTTGGGGGTTGAGCCCGTGGCGAGGCTGAGGTCGTCGGCGAAGCCGTGGCCAGGGTAGGTTGCTGTCGGTTCCGTGGGGTCAACGTTAGTGGCAGGGGGGCCCGGGCGGTACCCCCGGCTGCCCACCGTGAGCCAACGGAGGAAGGGTTCAAGAAAGTGAGTAAATAGGAAGGGAGAGAGGGTGTCCCCCTGTAGGGTGCCACGATTAATGTCTATGGATGGGGTGGGGCCGTACGGGGTAATGTAGTCGGTGGAAGAGACGCCGTAGAGGTGTTCGCAGGTGTCGACGAAGGTGGGGGGCAAACCGAGCTGGCGCATGTGTTTGAACATGATGCGGTGGTCGGCTGCGTTGAAGGTACCCTTGAAGTCGGCATATATGACGTAGAAGTCCTTGTGGTAGAGCTTGGCATCTTCCATCATCATGATGATGGAGGAGAGAGCGTCATGTATGCTGCGATGTTTCCGGAATCCATCTTGCTGGTCGCTAAGGATACCGTGACTTTCTGCATACTTTGAGCATGCATCTTTGGTTAGTGCGGTCCAGAGTTTGAGGAGGTTGTTCATGAGAGCCATGGGGCGATAGTTGTCGAGGGGGGTTGGGTCACCTTTCTTATGGAGGAGGCATGTGGAGCTATGGAGCCATTCAAGAGGGGTGTATGACTTGTGGGCAAGGAGGGAGAGGAGGGAGAAGAGGGTGGAGCGGGTCGCCGGGGTAGGAATTTGATGATTTCATTAGGGATACCGTCGGGGCCTGGGGCTTTGCCCGTGCCGAGTGAGTTAATAGTTTTATCGAATGTGTCACGGGTAATCATATTGGCAAGGGTGAGGGAGGGGTCTCCGCCGGGTTCGATGGTAAAGTTGTCCGGGTTATCCGGGAGTTCACATGGGGAGATGGGTAGTATGGGCGGGGTGGCGCGGCTGAGTTCGGCGTCGAAGTGGGAGTGTACCGTCGCTAGGACGTCGGTGGGAGAGGTCGTTGTAGTTTTATCGGGTTTGGTGATTCTATGGAGGGTCGAGGTTGCGGTGTTGGGGGGGAGGAGGCCGCTTTTAAGCTTCAAGTGGCGATGGGAGGATTTTGGGCAGGCATCGTAGGCCGTATTGGTTCGTGATTTTATTTTCCTTAATTTAGCCGTATTGGTGGCGCGTAGTAGGTGGCGTATTCGTGCCTGGCACTGTTGTTCGATGGCGTCAGGGGTGAGACACTCGGTCGTAATTAAGAGGGCCTGGGCTAGGGGGAGGGGGCCGCTCTTGGAACTATATCGGCGGAGCTTTTGAATGTGTTTGCGTGTTTTTTTAGTTAGCCAGGTGGGGTCGTGGGACGCGTGGGGGGGACGGGGTTTCTGGGCGGGGAGGAGGGGCAATATGGTGGCTGCGTGGTCCATGCGGTGTGAGAGGAGTGTGGTGAATTGCGAGGCGAGGGTGTCAAGGGTGTCGGTGAAGGCCGTAGATTGGGAGTGTTAAGTATTGTTGCATGAAGGGTGGCCGTTTGGTGGATGACGACGTCGGGTGTGCTGTTTTGATATGCTTTTATGTGGTCGGATGTCAAGGGAAGTTGGAAGTTGAGTTTGCGGGTGGTGTGGCGTGTGTGGGGGCGAGTTTGGGGTGGGGGTGGATGAGCCATGAGAGAGGAGGGGGAAGGAATGACGAGGTGGATTGTAGAGTGGTTGGTGAAGTGTGAGGGGGAGGGGAAGACCGAGCATGCGGACGGTGAGAGGGTGAGAGGAGAGGGAGGCGTGGTGAGCCAATGGTCGAGGCAGCCGCCGCTGCGGGGGAAGGTAGGGATGGGGGGGTGGAGGGGACGGAGATGGGATTCGAGGAATGAGGTTAGGGCGGGGTTTCCAATACCTTGTGTGGTGGTCGACTGGAAGTCGCCGCCCCAGAGGACGCGGTGGTTCGGATGGTCGTCGGCCAGGTGGAGGCCCCACGCTTCAACTTCAGCGTATAAACGGGTTAGTTGGGGGTTGTGGAGTTGGGGCATGTAGGCACCGATGAGGAGGTAGGGGGTGCCTGAGTGTGGGACTATGGTTAGTACATCGATGTGGGGGATGAGGTGGGGGGGTGGGGTGAGGACGGTGGCGGAGTGGAACGAGGCTCTGCGGACCGCGAAGAGAACTCTTGCGTTGGGTAGGGGCACAGGTGAGTAGTACGGTCGAGAGCTTTCGAGGAGGTATTGGGGGAGGGCGATGCGCCAACGGGATTTATGGGTGGCGTGGTTGGTTTCGGTGAGGATGAGGACATCTGGGTGGTGTGTGGTAGTGAGGTGTTCGACGTCCATAATGGATGTGTGGAGGCCGCGGGTGTTGAGGTTGATGAGGTGGAGTGGTTGGGCGATATGGTGTGGGAGGATTTGTGGGGGGAGAGGTGGGGGAGGGTTAGGAGGGTCGTGAAGGGCGGATGTCGATTGTAGGAGGGAGGAGGGGGGGGGAGGGAGGGAGGGGCAGGCGCCTGGGGGAGGGGTGGGGTTGGTAGTGGGGGAAGGGCGGGGTGTGGCGGAGGAGGGGGGGAGGGGGGTTGGGGGGGTGGAGGGCGGTGAGCAGTTGGGAGCGCCCGACAGGGAGGGGAGTGGAGCGAAAGGTGTGGTCCCACAAGAGTGAGTGTAGAGAGTAGACAGTAGCTCGAGGGTCGAAGTGAGGGGGGTTGTAGGCTTGGTCAGGGGGTGTTGTGGTGATAAAGTAGGTATGTAGGAGGGCGTGGGTTCCACACGACCACGCGTGGGAAGAGTCGTTTTGGCGAGGGGGTAGGTATGAAGAATCGGTATCATTTATCGACATTTATCGACAAACCCCGCACAAAACGTCTCATAGGGTGAGCCGAACTCGACGGGTATTACTTGGCACTACGGCTCAGCTTTGCAAGAATATTGCGGAAATTAAAATAATTCGTAGAAAATTTGAGAGTGAGTTTTTGAGCTCCAAAATAAATTGATTAGACGGTAATTGAAAATACACGTCCAACAGGATATGTTTGAACAACTTTTGACCATAACTGAGTAAGTTATGATCGTTTGAACATTGTGGCCGAAAGCAGCTTGCCTTGGGTTGTGCGTATATCGGTGGTAAGTCTACATACGCGATTTCGTGCGCTTCCCCCACAGCGGCCTGCCCAACACCTCGTCTCTCCGTCGTCTATGCATTATATTTGCGAGACCGTCGCATAAGCATTCATATTGCGGCGGTGTGCGCCCGTTACTCTTTTCGTCTAACAAGCACGGCGACTTTCTTAAAGAGCGTGCCGCATTGGCGCAGGCGCGATAACCCCCAAGTGCACAAAGCCCGGCAGTGCTCGAATTCCCCCCCGTAGTTGTCGGCGCCTTCCATCTTGGGCGCCTTTTGCGAGAGATAGTTTTGTGTGGCAATTATGTTGCTACACATCATTGTTGGTCGAGTAGCATCGTGATAGTAGGGCTGTGACTCATAACTATGAGATGATAAGCCAATCAGCAATAGAGTGGATTGTGTTACTGATGGTGGCAAGTTGCTGAGCGTTGGATACCATCTAAAGGCTCAGAATGTACGTTGGCATGTGCTCACCACAAAGTGAGTGCGTGTTATGTGATAGGCAAGTGCTAGGCACTTGCTGAGGGTGAGATGACATGTAGTGTCCCTCACAAAGTGTAAACATTTCTTATCGCCCCCTCAATTTAGACAGATTATGGGCCCTCAAGCTGCTAGTTGTTGGAGTCCTTTGTCTTGACTGGAACCTAGAGCTTGCTTCTCGAAGAGTGGTATACCTTTGTGGTGTCGCACGATACGTGAGGTGCGGCTAGTTCACAAAGTGGCTGGCTCTTGCTTGTATCGGTAGCTTTTTTTTTCGATACCCGGCTGGTAGCGATTTGTTTGTGTCGCTTGAAGCCTTGCACCCCTGAACACCGACTCGTGTAACGTGAAGATCGGCCTGCGTTCATTTCTTATAGCTTGGCACTTTCTGGAATTTTAATCGCTTCCGGAGCTTCTTACCTGCCACTTTCCTTCTCTCGTGAAAGCCTATAGTGGTCCGGCTGATTTTTTGGAAAGGCATCTTACCGCAAGTGTACTAGCCCTCTTGTACGACGTCACTTGACCGACCTTCTGAGACTCGTTTCTGATTGCCTTGGCTGTATAGACTCTGGGATTAGAGCTGCGTCTTCGATCAGCCCTTGTTGTTTCCTTTTCTGAGCCGTGCTACCCGCCTCTTGACCGGTACTTGGTTATTTTCTTGGTGGCAATTTTCCTGATTTTCTGGTGCTCTTGAGAGCGCATCCGACGCACCTGCTATGGACTCCGTAAAACTACCGAAGTTCAGTGGGGAGAGACGAAATTCTGATGTGTGAAAGAAACGTTTCCGTGCATTTGGCCTGATGCAAAAGTGGGCTCCGGCTTTGTCGTCGGATGGTGCCGCTTCCTCTGAACAACACGTCGACATGTACTCCACATTGATTCTTGCGTTGCCGGAGGATGATCCCTCGATTATCGAGAATGTCAGCGGGGATGACAAGACCTGCGGCCACACTGCGTGGACCGCGTTAGTCAATTATTATGAGGACGATGGTATTTACCGGTGTACGGAGCTATTGCATGACTTGGAAACGCCGCAAGCGGACGGCGAGAGCGGCATTCAATTCCTGAACCGGTTAGTTCGCCTGCAACGACTGCTTGCCCGAGTTGGGAACGTCGTTCACGACCGGCGGAGCCCCCAACACCTGCGGTTTTGCGGCGTCTCACGATGACGCTACGACTGAACGGCAAGTCTCCGAGCTCCAAGACCAGCTGAAATCTCTTCAAGGAGCTAAGACTACTCGTCGTGCCTCATATGGCAGAGGCGCAGCGAGAATTTTTCGTGGTGTATGCTATGGCTGTGGTAAGAAGGGCCATCGCAGGTCCGAGTGCCCGGACAACAATATCGAAGGTAACTCTGCGCAGGTGGAATCCCCCGTTGCTTTTCCGGCGGTCATGGACGTGACGGTCACCCCTGCGAGGCCATTCTCCGAGGCCCGACACACGTTCGAGCGCGATGGGGGAACGTGGATGCGGTTTGCCGACAGCGGCGCCAGCCATCACATGACTAGTGTGCGCCGTGACGTCTGTGAGTATCGAGCGCTCACTGACCGGCTGTGGGTGAAGGGTATCAGTGCCCGCGCTGTTGGCGTGGGCTCGGTCCGCATCATTGTGAAGGCTGAAGATAGAGAGGAGATTCCTGCCATGCTGAGGAACGTGCTCCACGTTCCTGAGCTATCCCGTCGCGCGTCATGGTCTTACCATAGGCCTTTCAGCCTCATCCAAGCTCGGCGCCAAGGCCATTCTGTGGTGTTAGCTGATCCCGTGGACCACCTTCGTCTTCATGGCGGTCATGGTGGTGGCGTGGCGGTTCCGTTGGAGCGGGTGCATTTGTTGGTGTGGTTGCCAGCGCGGGTTGCTTCGTCGAATTCTACCGCTGCGGTCGCCACTGCGCCATTGCAAAAACGGTTGTGGCACTCCCGACTCGGTCACCTTGGCGAGTCACAATTGGACGGGCTCTTGGCCACTGAGGTGGAGGGTGTGGCGTTTTCTGCGTCGGAGAAGTTGGTCTTCTGTGAGACATGTGCTGTGTGTAAGTCGCACGTCCGCCGTATCTCACGTGAGCCGGCTGACCGGAACGTTGGTGTCTTTGAGGTCCTAGGCTTTGAGGCTGGACTTTTGCGGTCCTTTGAGTGTTCCATCCTTGGGAGGACGGCGGTACAGCTTGTGTGCGGTTGATTTTCGCAGCCGTTTCATGTTGCATGATGCGGTCCGCTCCAAGGATGAGGCTCCCGCCTCGTTCCTTCGCATGTTGACTACCATACGTTCTCTTGGGCACAGGGTTCGTCGTCTTCGGGTGGACAATGACACGATATTCTTGGATGATGCCTTCCGAAACCTCTTGGATGAGTTCATCATCGCCGTGGAAATTACTGCGCCTTACGGGCATTGGCAACATGGCCGGATTGAGCAGCAGTGGGGGACATTGGTCCCGATGGAGCAGTCAATGATTTGGCAAGCCGCGCTGCCTAAATCGTATTGGGCTCAAGCGATGGACGCTGCGGTGCATGTCCGCAATCGTGTACACAGTGGCGGAGCCGGAGGTGTACCCTTCACTTTGGTGACCGGTAGATGACATGATTTGAGCTCCATGCGGGTCTTCGGCTGTCTGGCTTATGTCCACGTTGACAAGTCTCAACGCCAAAAACTTGACGATCGCGCGTGGAAGGGTGTCTTTTTGGGGTACGCTTCCGAGTCACCGTCGTGGTTGGTGTACAATCCTGCTACTCGTCAGGTGGTGAGCAGCCGTAACGTGGTGATCGACGAGGCTGCTGTCCTCTCCATGGGGGAGAGCAATGCGGAGCAACGCAATGATGATGAAAAGGACAGCATCCCGCGTACCATGTGTAGTGAAGAACCGGATACACCTTCGGGGGAGTTGCCGCTACGGTAGTCGCTGCAACATTCCGGGTCGATGGAGGATGAACGAGACATGCATTCCGGGGAGACTCCACGTCCAAGGTATAATCTTCGATCCACTGCCTCACCACAGCAATGCATACCCGGTTCAAGGTATAATCTCCGCTCAACGAGCGCTCCGGGAGATGGATGGACTGCGGGAAGTACCGCAGCTATTAAGCCAGCCCGCAGCCCGACTGTTCAAGAGCCGGTGTCATACAAGCAAGCGCTGAGAAGTCCCCAATCGGGTAAGTGCGAGGCAGCTATCAAGAGCGAGTAAGACTCACTTGTATCTCGGAAAACCTCGACATTGGCCCCTTGTCATGCCGGCCGCAAATTTGTGGATTCTAAGTTCAAGTTGAAGCGCAATGCCAATGGACAGATTGCAAGGTACAAAGCAAGACTTGTGGCTCGCGGGTTTACTCAAGAGAAGGGTGTGGACTACCACGAGACCTTCGCTCCCACAGTGAGGGTGATTTCTATTCGGACGTTGCTCACGCTTGCTACTTACAATGATTGGGAGGTGGAGCAGCTTGATGTGGTGACGGCATTCTTGGAGGCCGATATCGAGGAGGAAATCTACATGAGGCAGCCGGAAGGATTCCGTCACACCGACATCATTGGGGAGGAGCGAGTGTGTTGAAGAAATCATTGTATGGCCTCAAGCAGGCTCCTAGCAGCTGGAATAAGACAATCACAACATGGCTAGATGAGTATCATCCAATCCAAGGTGGATCCCGGCATTTACGTCTTCATCAAGGAGGGTGAGCTTTATGTGTAACGAAAATAGTAACGGGCGCACAACGCCGCAATATGAACGCTGATGCGACGGTCGCGCAAATATAATGCATAGGCGACGGAGGGAGGAGATGTTGGGCAGGCTATTGTGGGGGAAACACACGAAATCGCGTATGTAGACTTACCACCGATATGCGCACAACCCAAGGGCAAGCCGCTTTCGGCCACAATGTTCAAGCGATCATACCTTACTCATTTATAACAGGTACCGTTGGACGCGTCTTTTCAATGTGCGTCGAATTCATTTACTTTAGAGTTCAAATACTCACAAATCGATTTGTTATGAATTATTTTAATTTACACATTATTCCGGCAAAGCTTAGCCGCAGTGCCAAGCAACACCCATCGAATTCGGCTCACCTCCTAAGGCGATTTGTGCGGGTTTTGTCGATATATGTTTACTAATTCTTCATTCCTATTGACCTCCGAGCCTAATTCCCGACGTGTGCCACGCGTGGGGCGGGTGTGGTTGGCACAAGCACATACCCAAGCATTCCAAACACCACCGTCAACGTGATGCGTCCCTAACGGCCAAGTTGGACCTCGCCCCTCCCCTAAGCCAACGGCCCTCGCATATTTACATCGTGCAGTGTTTATCCGAACCTGCGTCATGTGCGTTTTTGCTCGCTTGCTTTCCAAATAATCACCCGTGCCTGCGGCGTCAACTTCCGTGCTCTATTCACATACCCGTAAACCAAACCTCGCGCATTGAACACGGCACCCACGCCTCCAAACCCCCTCCAAAAACCCCCCAAAAATACGGGTATGTGGAACACATAGTAATATGCAGCTTGGTATGACCGCTTGAGCAATGCCCAAGCGTGGCGCTCAGAATGACGCGTGTAGTTCAGACAATTTCCCGGGAATTTATGGGCCTAATTCGACAAACTCCACCTACAACACCCGCTTTAAGCTGAGGTCTAACCACCCCGGTTGGTGGCTTACTGCTTGCTTCTCGGCTCTCCTACAATTGGGTGGTACTCGGGTATCGTCGTGCTTGACGTGGTGAGAGGGGAGCGTGTTCTTGACTAGCTTATGCTTAACATAATGCATGTCCGCACTCTTGTGGAGGAGTGTATTTCAGACCTGAAGGGGTATAATCTACTAAAGTACTTGAATTCAGTTTGCTTATTTTTCTCTGTACTGTACTGTACTGTAGAACGGCATATCGCCGCGCGAGAGACGGTCGCAGCTGACCTCCGCAGTAGTCAGGTTGACTTTCGGTCGTTTTCAGGACGACGTCAGGCGCGGAGGGAGGGGGCGCCAGCAACGGGGATAACGGCTGCGCGCCGCGTTGCAGCGACCCCCTGTAGCGGCAATAGCTGCCACGAGCTCATCGGTTAGCAATGCAACCACTTCACTACTCCTCACCTTTGTCGATCCCAACTGCAGAAACGTGTCGTAGGTATTGACAAAGCTTGGGAGCCAAGCCCGGTCGGGTACGACGCAATGCCTGCGACCGTTTACAGCCTATAAAACCGGAAAAAGCAAATAAATATAACCGCTTTACAATACCCGCAATATTTAACGCGAGCAGTGAAGGAACCACAGCGCCTCGCGGCCTATGTACGGGGATTTATTATCACGGAGAATTGCACTACACAGGTCGTGTGGTTTGCTTTCGACGGGGTGCTCGGGCGGTTAGAGCTCGCAAGGCTTGTTGCATAGCTGCTGCGGCTCGTCTTGAGCTCCGTCTCTCACTTACCCTATGCACCAACGCCTTTCCTGCGCAGGCGGAATTGAAAGGCACTACCCAGGAATAGCACACTAGGGTTTTCTCTAGGGCGGAGGAACAACGACTGTGTGTGAGCTGACAACAATGGGAGCGACATAGTAAGAGTTTTCACTCGGAGCCGTGTCAGAGGAGTGACTCCACCCCTTCAGTCACAGGAACGGTGGGCAGTGGAGGCAGAACGTGTCTGGTAGGTGAGGGGAGACGGCAGGGATGACATGTGTAGGGGATCAGCAACGGCAACGGCTGCGGCGGCTGCAACGGCTTCAGCAGCAGTTGACAGGGCAGCAGCAGAGTGGGGGAGGGTTTCAGCAGCGTCAGCGGCGAGGAGACAGCCTTGAATGCAGTAATGGAGACCACAGCAGGGAAGAAAATGAAGGGCAGAAGGCACGAGGGGGGGGCACGGCTGAGTGCCCAGCGATTAATGCAAGTGAGAAAGGGGCACTCATGCATGAAGCGGCCGCCACTGCTTCGCGCTACCGCGCGTTTCTCGCCGCAACAAGAGCAGACACCGCGTCCTCATCCATATCCAGGCCACATGAGACTGCAGGGGCGCCGCTGGAGGAATCGGCTTGGTGTAGAACGTCCAGAAGGTATGCTGACGCTGCATGACCTGTTTTTTCAAATGTGGCGACCGTGGTTGCGAGCTGACAATACTTGCTTTATCATAGGAACGAATTTATCTATCAGCGCTCGCATATTGCACAGCAGCGGAAAGGGTGTAATGCGGAGGCCCCTGAGTGTGCGTGTGTGGTGTTGCTGATGCAGTGGAGCGCAGACACCATGCAGCAAGAGTGGTCATGGCGAGGGTAACAAACAACAGGGCGCAGTAATGAAGACGGGCGATTTGTACGCGCATGAGGATGTCCGTGAAGTGGCGGCCGTCCCGCAACCGCACCATCCCCTGGCCTGTGATTCGACATCTTCTTGCACGACACCGCGGGCCTTGGTCTATCGACAAGAGCCGACAGTTAAAGGCGGGAGCGGGATGCTGCAGGCGAAAAGTGGAGGGCAACCGGTCGGGCGGCACCAGCGGAGCAGTGGCGACACTGGTGAATACGGTGGGAGAGTGAATCGAGCTGCATCGGGATCGAGACTTGCGTTGTTCGCCGAGGATGGGGGTGCTGTGCTGATATCTGAGCAAGGGCAGGATCCGCAGGACGGAAGTGCGAGCTCAGCTAGCGATTCTGACGACTCTCTTTTTTCGTCACCGATTGCGAATATAAGAGAAACATTGGGAAGTAGCGCAGGACCTATGACTGCGTCCAGTGGGTGTATCAGCCCCCGTAGCAATAAGCAGCCTGCCTTGCAACGGGAGGCGGATGGACACCAATCCATGATACCGTCAGGTGACGTGACGATTGGCATCTCTGGGATATCCATGCGCAGCGTTGGTGCGAGCGGTATGGATAGTAGCGGAGACGCTATCGTTTGCTCTGCTCTTTGTCCGTCACTGGACAGCAGCAAGCTCGAGCTCGCTTCTTTCGACACAGCAGTCAGTGACAGCAGCTTCCTCCTGGACGGTGGCGCCTCGGCGTTGGAACAGCTCAATCGATTTGACACCCGGTGTGGCCTTACATTGTGTGGAATGGGTTCCTCTCTGGAGTTGGATCCAAAGAGCCTGGCACAGGCAGCGACCCGGGTTGTTGAGGATATGTGTGGCGCTTGGGCCGATTCGCCGCCGCCTGTAAGTGCTCACGACTTCGCGACCCGGCCGAACAGCAGCCCGGCGTCGAGCTCGGTCGACGAAACGGAAATAGTAGAAGCATTTTGTCTGGCGACGACGCCCGCTAGGGCTGGTGGCAAATCGAAGCCGGCAGCGAGGGATATCCTCGGGGCGTGGCGGGGTGTAGCAGCTCGTGCGACTTTACTTCGCGACGCGGCTGAGGCCGCGGCGGTGGGGAACTGGTGGCGTGTCTCCTGTATGGCGCGTGCATCGCCTTGGCAGCGGAAGTTGGCGTCATGTGTGCTAAGTGGATGGGCTGCTGTAGCGGCGCAGCTGAAACGCAAGTTACGCATGCTTGAGGCGGCACTGAGGGAGGAGCACTTGCGATGGGTGTTGTTCCGTTCGTTTCGAGGTTGGGCGGCTCACCTCGCTGCAAGCGCTGAGGCGGTGCTTGCCGCTGCGGCACTTGGCCACGCACTTCTCGCATCTCGCGCCATCAAAGGCTGGCGAGACGTGACAGAGGTATATATGAGGTTTGATGCTAGCATCATAGCTGGCGCTCGAGAAGCGGCCGAACGTCGAGTCGTAGGTCGAGCTTGGATAAGGTGGCGATCTGCTGTGGTCGCTTCCGTTAAGCTGAACTGTGAAGTCGTAAGGCACTATTCAAAGCGCCTGCTTTGCGTCACGCTCCGAGCGTGGGCTGTTGAGTTCATTGACATGATGCGCGAACGTGCCCAGCTCAAGCACGGGCTTAGTGTGCTCCGTGGTCGGATACACCAACGAGTGCTGGTGGACGTGCTGAACGTCTGGAGCGACAAAACAACGGCAGCGCTTGTGCAGAGGGTGAAGGCTGTGGAGCGGTTGCAGGCTAGCTGGACAAGGTTTGTGCTTCGTCGTTGGGAGATGATGACGGAAGAAAGCCGCAAGGAGCGTGTTGCCGTCGCGATGCGGGCTGCGTCGCTGTTAGCGGCGGGATGGGAGAGGTGGACGACTTTCTGGGCCCGTGAAGCGGCGTGCAAGGCGATGTTACGCCACGTGCAAACGGCTGTCACGGCGAGGGTTCTGGACGCCTGGATGCTTGAGACCCGGGCCCAGCAAGAAGCGAGCAGCCGAGCACTCGCCGCTGCGCGGCTGCACTGGTTGTCGCGACTGTGGGAAAACTTCCGAGAAGGCTGTCGAATCGCACTCCAGCGCAACATCCGGAAGCACCTCGCCGACTCGTACCGTGCGCGATTTTCATTATGCCGAGCGTTCGCGTCCTTCGCACTCCACGCACAGCGGAGCCGTCGGAAGGCTTCTCTTGAATTGCACCTACTACGACGGCTGAGCCTCGCGGCGACTCGGACCGCTTTTCGAGGTTGGTGGTGCCGTGCCGAGTGGACGGCGTACAAGCGCGTGGCGCTGGGAATGTTGAAGGAGGCGCGGCTTCGTCGTGGGATGGTTGCTTGGCTCCAAGCTTGCCGCCTGCAGCGCCTGAAGGTCGTGGCTCACCGTCGGGCCTACATTTCAAATGTCCGGAAAGCACTGTTGGGGTGGCACCAGGAGACAAAGCTGTCGACTCGCCTCCAAGCCGCGCTGCTCCGGCGCCTGCTCGTCACCGGCAGCGCCGTGCTCCGCGCCTGGCTGGATGTTTCTCAAGCCGCCATCAATAATCGGTTGGAGACACTTTCCATGGCTTTCCTAGGATGGACACAACATGCCGCGCGTGCCGCTGACCTTTCGCGACGCCTCGTCATCTTCTATACCATCAGTTACGACCGCACGCTTCGCGCCGCGTTTGTTGCTTTCCGAAAGGCGCGCCAGGCGCGACTATCTGACAAGCGCGCACGAGACATGGAAGCGCATCGGCTAGGCTCCCAAGCAACCGCTCGTTGGGCATTTGCGAGGTGGGCGACACGCGTGGCTGAACGAGTGTATGCATGCGTGGGCGTGCTGGACCATCTCCTGGGAGCGGCTGTCAGAGGTGTCCCGGGGGCTTGGTTTCGCGACTCAGATGAGGGAAAGTCTTGTCGATATGCTTTGGAGGCCTGGTGGTCGGCCGCTCGGCGTGCGCGTGACGCGAGGGTGGCAACAGGCCTGCGGCGCGAGAAGTGGATTCGGAAAGTGATGAGTAGCAGCTTTTACGCTTGGTGCGGCTTCATGCTTCAGAGTGTGAACGTGCTGTATCGACAACACCAGCTGAAGCAGACCATGCAGGACGAGCTGATAGCGGTTGTTGGGACCTCCAAAGTGGTGGCTGCCTTTGCCCAACGCGTCGCTCGCGCGCGGCACTTCGTAGCGTGGCGAAACATTGTCGCCACTATGTCAGGGATGGCGTTTCTTCATCGACTTCGCTGTCTCGGCGTCGAGGCGCTGCGGGAGTGGTGCAAACACGCGAAGAGCACGAGGCTGCTGCGCCACTCGCAGACGCGACTCTCAGGTTTGACTCTAAAAGCCTACAGTCATGTGCATATGATTCCCTTTTCTTGCTCTCACGAATTTAAATAAGCTGGTCTGGTTACAGTCCTCGTCCGTGTGTTTCCTGTACCAACAGACCTACGCACGCGAATCACTTCTCTAAAGGGCGCCTTCAGCGACGAAGGGTCACCCAACAGTGATAAACAAAAGCCCCTGTCTCCACTTCGGGAGGGGCGACTGGCGGGTCATCTGCCCCCAAAGCCCCACCCGAAGCAATGGGCACAACAACAGCGGGTCCCCGAAGAAGAGTCAGCGCCGCAGAGCATCCCAGTCCATGTCTTTCTGAACCGAGCAGAGTTTGCCGAGATTAACTTTCGGATGTCGGAAGAGAAAGTCGACAGCAGGTTGTCCTTCGCCGCCAACGGCAGCGTGTTGGCAAACCCGGCGTTCGCACTTCAAGCCTCCTTCGACGAATGCGCTACTCCAGTGGACGGGCAGAAGGCAGGTGCGGCGAGCAAGACAGCCAAGTCGGCTACCTCTGATGGTTATCGAGAGAATCCCGTGTTCGATGATGAGAACGTTGAGAGTACCGAGCTCAGCTCCAGCAGCAGCGCGGAAGAGTCGCTTTCCTCCTGTCTGTGGCGGCCCTGGTGCCCTGAGAAAGCAGGACAGCAGCAGCAGGTATGGGAGGTCGACCATGTCCAGAGGCACTCGCTGCTAGCAGGGCCCATCATGAGGTGGGCCGATGAATCAGTGGAGTCATTCAACCTGAGCGAGACCAGCTGTCCCCACTGGATCCCCAACAGCTTGGAGCAGCTCACCTCTGACGTAGATGCGGTGTCATCCGACGACGAATGGAGCTCGTTCCGTCACAACTCTCGCCCGCTGCCCGGCGCTGCGAGACACATGAGACGCAACAGCCTCTTTGTCGGCGACCATTGAAGTCAGCCGCGAAGTGATACTCTTCAAACATTAGTATTCATTCAAGCAACGCATACACAACCATAAATACACATATGCGGAAGCTCGTATGACGAGCAATGTATCCTTAAACACACAGCCTCAACTAGTCCAATTGATACCTCCCCTTTTTTCACATGCACCTTTGTCTATAGTTTTCCAAGCGAATGCAGGCAGCTAGCTAGCCAGCAGTATCATGCACCCGCAGTCGGATCTTCCTGAACGATAAAGATCCCGGGCAACTATTTTCCGAATTCTTGTGGGAGTTTTGTAACATATGTGTAGCCTGAGTACAACACCACATGAATCGCAAACAAGTCAGAAGCCTGTATGCGCGACTCTCCCCCCATCACTCAGCACAGTCCTTGCATACGATGGGTTTCAACATTATGCAGAACAACAAAGAATGGAAAATAATGGGCTGAATTGCACTTCTCCTGCAAGTAAGGGGGGTTGTGAGATGAGGACGTGAATTCCTCTCACCTCAGAATTCCTTTACAACAGTCAGTCGCCGACATGGATTACATTGATGACACACAATAAGCTTCGACATACTTTTCTACAGCTATGGGACACATAGGGGTTGCATTGCGGGCTGACTGTGCTTCTAAACCTAAAATATTTGAACGTTCAGGTCGTAACGCGAAACCACATGTATGACAATTATGTATCCCTCGTGGTATTATAAGCCTCGGCGTGGTTGGTTACCATTGTCACCAGACCTCTCAGGATAGGCATCGCCTGTTTGAATTTCCTTCTTCACGGACGCATCAACTTGCCGACACACGCTGTGCCCATGTAACCTGCGGCTATTGTATGAGGCTGTGGGCATCACGTGCTTTTTCGAGATTCAGATGTTCGCCACACAATGGGCATTATTCTGATTGATTTCCAGCGTCTTTGCCAGAATCAGAAACCTAACGTGAGGCGATTCCTGTAAAGGTACTGTCCAAAAATGCGCTCAGCAACACACACCACACCCATCCATGTGGTGTATCTCCCTCCTTCTCGCGTTGCGCCCCCCCCTCTTCCACCCTTTCTTGAGGTGCACCGCACATACTTGGCGTCATCAGCGCCAGTGGGTCTAGATTGTCTCAAATAGTGAGACATTCCAAAAGAAGGGCTGCCGCCGTTCATACACTAAGCGAATACAGCACCATCACCATGTCCACCCCGAGGATGTGTTTGGCGGAAATCAGCGCGGCTCCCCAACCAGGGACTAACAGCCTCGGGTGCATTTGGGTCTGCGGCGAATGAAACTGGTAATGGCCAAGATGCAGTCTTCAGATGCTAGCCCCACTACCATGCACGGTGATGAGCATAATAACTACATCAGATACAGCGATGATAAGATTTCAAGGACTCAGGAGGAAACAGAGTGCAGTGGTTGAAGACACTAAACTTACAGCACGCGAGTACATGTACAACCTGGCGCCAGTGCGCTTAGGAGCGGGGCCTACCCGATGGCCGGCCGCCAGCAAGTTACAAGCATCACTCCGGCATACTCCCACATCCGAGGGGGTGAGAGCGGGTGTAGCTTCAGAAATGCCGAGTCTCTATGAGACACCCAGGACGCGCCTATCTCATGCAGAGGACTCCATGTCCACGTCCAGTGGGTGGCTCTTGGGCGCAGTCAGAATGGATACGAGGTAAGCCCTCAGCAGCAAAGACTGCATATCACCCTCTGTGAAGGTGCACCACCCACCGTTGGGCACTGGCTCGTTGAAAGGTGTCAGAGACAAACGGGCAAAGAGAGGCAGCCGCTCTCCGGGAGGGTCCCTAAAGATGACGTTGTTCACTGAATGCGAGTAGATCTTCCCCTCGCGGTCCAGTTTGAACTCAGAAACGCCGTCGAAGGTGCCCTCTGCCTCCCAGGGCACACGCGGAAACCCGTGCACTGTCCACCGCATCCTGCGAGGGATGGAGGAGCCACATTTGAGGGGAACAATTGCCGCAGAGGGGGAGACAAGAGAGAGAAAGGATATATGCTATAAACGCTGGAAACTCGAAAAGGGGTCAAACGTGCGCACCTGATGCACTTATCATCTATCTGCCACAAGCGCTTGATCTCCACAAACACGTGGCGGAAAAAAATTCGCCCATGGAATCTCAGGGACCAGAAGATCAGCTTGTATTTGTCAATCCCCTTGAACGTGTTCCTAGGGTCCTTGAACACCACGTCATCCCGATAAATGTCGTCTGCACATGAAGAAAACGTGCCAAATAAAACATCAGTGACAGTGCACTCGCCGCAATGCCAGCGCAAGCGGGGCTGCAGCTTACCCCTGAGACACGAGCTACAGCAACAATGGGAGTATACCGAGCTCTCGAGACGGCATAATGCCTGGAACACTGACATGTTGGGCCAAGCAAGCACAACAGTGGAGCGCTCACAGTTGAGGTCCTTCATAAAGAGGATAGGTATATCCTCGCGCAGGGTTCTGATAGCGTAGCCCAGATTGGCGTAGTAGTCACGGGCCTTACGATCCGCGTCATCAGAGTCCTCGCCAAAAAGATTCTGCGAGGCTGGCTTTTCATCCAGTGTGACGTAGAAGCCCTCCTCGCCAAGCGGCGGACCATAGGGTTTCTGCAGGCCCTTGTGCACCGCTGGAAAAGACCCCACCGCCTCCACCGCCGCCGGCACCACTGGCGCACTGGGCTCATAACTGAGGAGGTTCTCAAGGAATTCCTGAACTCGAGAGTGTTCTTCCGACACTCTATCAAGCACGCGGCGACCGCTACCGTTACTGCCGCCCGTGGGTTCGGCCGACTTCAGCGCTCGGCACGTGGCCGCCCCTCCGCCGTTAAGCTTCCCCCCATCCCGGGCAACAAAAGGAGTGGTCAGAGTCGACGCTGACCCCCCCAAACCGCGTCCACTGCAGCTAGGAATACTGCTAACAGTGCTTCCACGCGGAAAGCGCGGCGGAGCGCTCCCGTTACTGCCACGCATGGAGAGACGGAGGGCCGAAGCAGGCGCCATAGGCATTTTGGTTTCCGCTTCTCCTTCGCCGGCGTTTAAGGCGGTGGTGACAGCGGGCGGAGCAGATACGAAGTGGAGCACACTACCGTTTGAGCGAAACAACACGGTATTACCACACAGGACAAGCAAGTCTGACGTCGGAGTGACCGTCTACCAGAGACAAAGAGTGAAGCCTGCGAAAGTTGCCAGGAGTCGGCTCTTGAGAGGTTTGCTTCGCACGGGAGCCACAGCTCGCGTGTCACCTGACAAGATTTGGAGCTAATCTCATATATATCATCCGCGCTTTGCATTTGCACCACGTAGATAGCGACAGTGTTCGACAAGTACGGAGGTTCAGGCATATGTACTACGAGAACCTGTCTGCTGTTACCGTGGCGCATCTCACGTACAGGCTGGATGTACAGCCCTGCGCTGCGTGCCAGAGCAGGCGTGTCGGCATATGTGGAGACACGCTATTTCTTGCCGGACGAGCCCAGAGACGGTTTTGAATAATATTGATTACGAGTGGCCCGAATACTTGTGCCCGTCGGTCTTTATATTTTTGTAATCATGTACACACATACCTTATGTCTCTCACTGTGTACTTTTATAATCACTAAGATAATCCATGAAGGCCCATAGTCGTGAAACTTATTTTGCACACACACACACACACACACACACACGCACACACACACACGCACACACACGCACAAACACACGCACACACACACACACACACACACACGCACACACACACACACACACACACACACACACACACACACACACACACACACACACACACAGATTTTAGCAAATTGATATGATAGGATAATCTGTGAAATCCACGTCCAAGGTATGAATCTAAGTCGTATAAAAGAGAACAGATGGAAGACAAAACAATTGCCACAAATATAAACGCATGTTACCTTTCGCTAGAAAACAAAAGCTCGAGTTCAGACGGCAGCCTAGATCCAACGGCATAAATCCCACGGCACATTACCCGAAATCAGCGTATGAAGAACCCGTCTACGGGGG
Organism: Tetraselmis chui; assembly: GCA_026401115.1. Classification (NCBI taxonomy): domain Eukaryota; kingdom Viridiplantae; phylum Chlorophyta; class Chlorodendrophyceae; order Chlorodendrales; family Chlorodendraceae; genus Tetraselmis; species Tetraselmis chui. The sequence continues at coordinate 12,843 of JAPMLY010002186.1, read as the reverse complement.
GGGGGGGGGGGGGGGGGGGGGGCTATGCATTGCCATTCTACCCAACATTACTAGTTGTGGCGGTTAGCCTCTGAAAGCTAAACGCTAGCACAAATATGTTCTAGTCTGTCTAGTTTTGTCGTTGCAAGATGGCAAAATGATGTTGTCGAGAGACGATGGTGAAAGATGTTTCACTGCTGTACTTAGGCAGTAGATGTTGTAAGTGAACAATGGAATTGTTAAATGGTTCTGTCACCTCCCTCTACTGCACTGGGCTTAAATAGGTTTCTGCCCATATTGCTTACGCCTGCAAGCTACGCTTACGTGTCAGGCGTTAGGGCTGTCTAACCGTCGTCATCTGTCTCGAGACGCGGCCTGCCTAGCATTGGGTTTCACGACGCGGCTCCTTATGCATCGAAGAGCTCGCTTTGGCGCGTCATCTGGCTAATTAGATAAATTATGCATATCTGTACGTACCGGGAGGTACTGGTCGTACTGTAGCATCAGCACCCTTATAATATTGCAGTAGCGACGTACCCACGTTTATACGTCCATCCTGTGGAAAAGCACGAATTGGAATCCGTAACGAGTACCAGTGCAATGTCCTGCAATGTATTGTTGCAGGACTGTACTCGTCACACTCGTACCCTCCCCCTCTTGACAGATCAATGAGGCCGCCGCAAGGCAGACCTCCGTGGTTCTTGGCTCCTTTACTGAAGCAGTTAGTGGGACTCAAGAATGCGCGCTGGGTAAGCGTGCATGTAATCAGTGTATGCATGAGTCTTGGCAAACTTGTGCCATTGGGGCGTCTCCAAGAATTCTTGTAACGCGATCGTCCGGTGCACTTCGTTCAACCGGTGCCAGACAGGTGGAATGTCGTCATCACTGAAGTGCGTCATGAAGAGCAGATATTTGCCTCGTCGCCCAGGTAGCGACTTGATGCACACAGCAGAGATGTGCGATACATCAAACTCCTCGTCGTCTCCTTCAGGTACAATCACTGGGACAGCTGGTCGTAGTGGAGCGGTAGAGCAGGGTCGCAAGTTGTTAACATGGAACACAAGATGTAAGCGTACTGTCGCTGGAAGTTTTAACCTGTAACTGTGTTTCCCAATCTGCTCCTCCACTGGAAAAGGGCCGAGCTGTCTGTCTCTGAGTTTCCGGTTCGGTTGTCCTCGTAGAAAAAGGTTTGCTGTGACGACTGACACCTTGTCTCCTTTAGCGAAGTGTGGTGTTGTAGACGGTTATGTGCGTGCCTGCATCTCATCCTTGTGTAGTTGTAACACTGAGCGTACCAGGGTGTGTACTTCCTGTAACAATCTCAACCGTTCTGTTGCGTCTTGCGAAATTGGAATCGAAGGTCGCATGCTGAATAGCAGGTCAGGAGGCTCCTCAGGAGAGAACCCAAAGTTAGCTTCGAACGAAAGGGAGGAGGTGGGCCACCGGGAAAGGGAGAGCGGCCGGCCATGGGACGCGGCGGGCCGTACGAGTGCGGGTGGTCACGGTAGGGGGGGATAAGATGAGAGGGCGCGTCCGGGATTTGGGGGCCGGGGTGGTGAAGGGCGTATCCGGCGTGGGGGAAGGGGGGAGGTGGTGGGAGGTGATCAACCCGGATGGCGTGACGCGAGGGGTCGTAGTGCGCCTCGGCACGCGCGGGCTCGCGGGGCGCATCGTGGCGGCGCTGTGCGACTGTGGGGTCGGTAACAGGGGCTGCAGCAGGAAAGAGTGTTTCTGCGTCCGGTGTTACGAAACCAGGCTGGGTATGGTCACTCAGGTGGAGGGTGTGACCGTCGTGGCTGTGCCGGACGGGTTCGAGTGGGGCATCGTGGCGGCGCTGAGCTACAGGGGGGTGCGGATTAGCACCCGCAGCAACGACAGCACCCACGGCCGACTGCGAGTCGACACGAGCAGTTAAGCTCGCCACTTGCGCAACGAGCAGCGCGAGAGTATCGGGGGGGTGATCGAGGGTGCTCTGGTGAGAGCCTGACTCAGGGGAAGCAGCAGGTGAATCAGGCGGGTTTTTCTGCTCCATTTCGACAGAGGGAAAAAAAAAAAAAAAAAAAGCTGAAGGAAAAAACAGGCAGCGGTAAAAACCGCTAGCCGGACTTGTGCCTAACAGCGGTATGCTAAGAGACGGCCTGATGCCCGCCGACCCCTCGGCCTGTAGCCCCGGGGTGTCTCAGAGCACCTTTTCTGTATCCTCCACCCAGTGTGGGGCACAAGTCGAGGCCAAGGCCAGGACAGGTGGAGCGCTGCGCGAGGTGGCTGATGCGCGAGGCTAGTATAAAAATAGAAATAAAAGGTAAGCTACGGCTGGCGTGCGACCTGTGGATGCGTATTCACCCGACAGTGCACCCCCCCGTTCTCCAGCTTGGACCTGTGTGCACCCTGTCCACACACGACGAGTGCGTCGGTGTGGTTGGCTGGCTATCTCCGGCGGGTGGCTGGCTTAAGAGGGTGGTGGCGGGTTTTAAAAATCGCAGTTTATACTGGCGATACCGCCGACTACAGGTTGAAAGTACTAGGTGTCTAAAGAAACTTGCCTTCTGCGGGAGAGCTGTCGATCGCAGCTCGCCGAACCAGGTTGTCGCGCGTGAGTGACGTGAGGCGGGGGCCCATAACCTATTGAACCATGCAAACACAGTAAGTGTGGAAGATAACGTACGCAAACGTAGTTACAGTCACAGTCCCGCAAACGGAACAGTTAAGGCGACAACCAGCCTACAGGCGTGGTGTCGGGACAACAGAAGTGTCAGAGCTGTAGCCTAGCGACAGCTCTGTACCGAGTCAAACAGTTTATCGGTATGTCCGATCTAGACATGTACTAATCATATCTAGAGTAGCTTACAGTAGCTATCTGCAACTAATACGTATGCGGTATTACTTACAACAGTGTGTGCTCAATTCCGAGTGCACGCGAAGCGTTGTACGCGAATTCCACTTGTGGTAGTATTGTCGTCCAATCAGAGCCGTCATAGCAACAGAAGCAACGTAGAAGCTGCTGAAACGTGTTGCTTACGCGCTCTGTCAACCCGTCCGTTTCTGGATGTCGACTGGAAGACATGTTCTGACGCGTTCCGAGGCGTCTCCAAAGTGTATGCCAGAAGGCACTGACGAATTTCGGGTCGCGGTCGCTGATCAGCACACGGGGCAGTCCATGTAAGCGGTAGACTCCCTGTAAAAACAAAGTTGCAGTTTCTTAGGCAGTAATCGACTCTGTACATGGCAGAAAATGGGCCATTCGAGTTAGATGGTCTACTACAATCAGCACACTGTTAAAGCCATTGCTCTGAGGCAAGTGTGTCAAGTAGTCAAGACCAACTGTGTGCCACGGTCTGGGTGGAACCGGCAGTGGGTAAAGAGTCGCAGCCATCTGCGGTCGAATCTTTGCTCGTCGACATACGACGCAGCGTTCACAGAAATCTTTCACATCTTGGCGAATTCGTTTCCACCAGAATCTGCCGAGTGCTTTAGCAAGAGTGCTAGCAACTCCTCTGTGACCAGCTGACGAACTTTCGTGCAGCTCTGTGATCAATCTCAGTCGGAGCTCAGAGTTCTGTGGTATACATAGGCGATTGAGGCGCCAAAAGTATCCGTCTCTGGCTTCAATCCGGCTGTCTTTCGTCCACTCACCCTCGTCCCCATAAAACGAGTCTTGTGAGAACCCCTCGCGAATGAGATCAGCGAACTCATGGCTCAGCTGCAATGCGTTAACAGTCAGTAAATTTAACTGCGCGTCTTCAAACAGCGGCTGGGACTTCCGTCGTAATTCTCGATATGACGGAACCTCGCCATCCCAAAACAAGGGTACTGTGGCCTGAGGTACGAAGTCTGGACGCCGGCTTAACGGGTCAGCTTCGTTCAGAGCTCCCTTGCGATATGCAAGTGTCATCGAGCCCACAAACGGTTGCAAATCCCGAAGGTATCTTGCTTGCCGCTTGTTTAGCCTGTTGTTCGGTTGCCTGAGCAGATGTCGAAGTGTGTCGTGGTCTGTTACGACAAGGAACTTAGAGCACCCTTCAAGATAGCACCTCCAATGCTTGACAGCTTCGCATACGGCCAAAGCTTCTAAGTCGTACGCAGAGTAAGTGTTACCACGCTCAGCGGGATTCAGCTTACGCGCCAAGTAAGAGACTGGTTGAAGACCTCCTCCTTGGTCTTGCAATAGGACTGCTGCAATCCCCACTGTTGAAGCATCTGTAGCCACGGTGAACGTCGCGTCCGAGCCGACCTCCGGAAGGATCAGGCATGGCGCGGAAATGAGCCGTAACTTGAGAGTCTCAAAAGGCTTCCAAACAGGCAGGCTTCAGCGTAACCTTTTGTGGCTGGGACTTCCACAGTAAGTCCGTCAATGGAGCCGTAAGGTCGCTAAAATGGTGTACGAATCTGGCGTAGAAGTTGCAGAATTGTACGAAACTGAGAACCTCCTTCTGCGTCTTGGGCAGTGGCCAGTCTGCAACGGCCTCGACTTTCTTTGTGGAAAGCGAAATCTTACCGGCTGACACAGTATAGCCCAGGTACTCCATTTCTTGCAGTCCGAAGAAGCATTTCTTAAGGCGTAATTTCAAGCTTTCTTGCTTAAATCGTTGTAGCACGAGGCGTAGGTGCTCCAGGTGCTCCTCCAGAGTGCGACTATAGATACAGACGTCATCGAGGTAAACTGTCACGAACTTATGTAAAAAGTCGCGAAATATGTCATTCATCATCCTCTAAAATGTAGCCGGCGTATTGCACAGGCCAAACGGCATGGCGACCCATTCTATTAAGCCATCAGGGGTCTGAAAAGCCGTCTTGTGAACGTACTAGTCACGCACTCGAACTTGCCAGAATCCAGAGGCGAGGTCGAGGTGTGTGTAAAAATTCGCATCCTTAAGTTCGTCCAAAGTGTCATCCACACGCGGAAGTGGGTAAGCATCTTTACGCGTAACCTCGTTAAGGCCACGGTAGTCAATGCACAGACGTAGCGAGCCATCAGCTTTCCGCACAAAAAGAATTGGCGAGCCGAACTCATTGTAGCTGGGACGGACTAAACCAGCCTCCACTGCGTCTTTGAGCTGTCGATTTAGCTCAGCGCGCACTGCGGGTGACAATCTGTTCAGACGTTGGCGTCGCATCGGGCCAGTTGTTTCAATGGGATGATCCCACTGTCGGCTTACAAGTGGAGAGTCGACAGGTTGCAGTAACTCCGGGAAGTTATCGAAGAGTAACGACCGGAAGTTGTCACGTTGTTCTGCACTTAGCTCCTCTCCGGTGTGAAAGTCTGTCGGTTGTTCAGCGGTTGACGTAAGTTCAATGACGTAAAATTCAGCATGACGTCCTCTGCTGCGGCGCGTCTTGCGCATGAGCTTCTGAACCTTAGTAGACGACAGCAGCAGACACTTAGGGCGTCGTTCCTCGAGTGTAGTCTCCACCGCTGTACCATTCATCCGTGTAAAGACCCTGGTTGTACCAAACTGTAAAGATGCATGTTCGTCATCAAGCCATGGTAAACCCAGGATTAAATCAGCTGTACGTAAGTCACGTAAGACGTAGAAAGTCCGGTGAAATTCGTGTCGAGCCAGCTCAAAAGTAACATCGCAGAATATCGTAAAAGTCACTCACTGTCCGTTAGCGAGTCGAACTGGAGTTTTACTTGCAGACTTCCGAGTCTGTAAAGCAAAGCGTCGTACAAAGTCCTCTGACACAAAATCAAGCGTCGCAGCGCAGTCCACTAATCCAGAAATTTGGTGTCCGCCATCAGGAGTTTTCACAGTCAGCTCAGTTCGAATTCACGGGCGAGCTTCCGTGAGGTCAGTCAGAAGGGCTGTAGCTGGCGAAGAAAATTGTCGCAGCGTAGCGATGGACGGTTCCGCGTCGTCTGAAGGTACAGGTACCGAGTTGGGTTGATCAGATGATGTAGGTGTTGTCGAGTCGTTAAATGCACAATCTGCGTCGACTAACCACAGCTGTACATGCCAAGGAGCTGGAGCAACCACCTCATGTTCCGCTGGGTTCTCCAGTGATTGACGAGTAAAAAACTGTGTCCTCCCTGGGAATTCTTGATAGAGTTTCCAGTTCTTAGTCACTTGAGTAAATTTCGCCCATTTCGGTAGTACAAAAACAGCTATCGTAGATGTCGGAGATGTTCGACGACAATCCTCAAAATGCTGCGCAATTTGCTCAGCTAACTCCCAGGGTGGGTTGATGTACACCCGTTCTCCTGTCAAGTCCCTCTTAAGAATCGAGTCACTCGGCGAACAGTGAGGTAAGTCACCGTGCGAGTTTAGACCTTCATCATTTGCACATCCCTCCAATGTGAAGTTGAATCGTGCATGCAGAGGGTCAAAGACTGAGTCAACCAGTTTCCAATCAATTGAACGTCTGGTTACAGGTTTACGACTCTGTCTCTGCTTAGTTTGACGACGACGACCTGCTACTAGAGTTGCAGGTGTCGCGACTGTAGTCGATGGAGATGCTGAAGGTGTTTCGACGACCTCGCTAACAGTGTCTCAGAACGAACAGTATATGTAGCCGGCTGCTCCAGTTCGTTGGTAGAACAGCCTTGCCACCATCATTGCTTCTTAGTCTCCATTGGTGCCTTGCCCTTCCACTCCGGGCATTGGAACAGTCGGTGTCCCTTCTTGTGGCACTTGAAGCAAAGTCCCTCCTCCATATGACGCTTACGCTCCTCAGGTGTCATCGTTTTTGCGAGTATGTTAAAATCATCGCGGCCAGATGTTTGACCACGTCCACCATTGTTGCCTCCACCACGTCCACGTCCGCGGCCACGGCCACGGCCACCTCTATTACGCTTCCATATGTTAGAGGCTTCGTCGAGAGGGTCCTCAAGGTTGCGCTTGCGCGTAGGCTGGCAGATGGGCCAGCAGTAGACCTCGTATTGCCGAGTTCTGGCGAATCTGTAACGACGTCGTTCAGGAAGTTTTGCAGCTCCACTAGAGTAATCTGGTACCCCTTCTGAGCTCGGTGTGACTTCGCCTGGTTCTTCAACGTAGAGATCGCTAAGCCGTTAATGAAGCGCACACACTGAACATCAGTTGTCAGGTGCTGACGAGACCGACGTAAGAAGTCGTTGTACTTCTTAGTGTAGAACGCGTAACTCATCGTGTTGCTCTGCGTAAAGCTGAGCGAAGCGTTAATCGCGTCGTCCTGAATGTTCGGAAGAAACGTTGTCTTGCGTAACTCCATAACAAGCTCGGTGTACGTAGATGGAATAGCAGCCTGAGTTTTCCGGTTCAGCCACCACCCATTCATATGTCCTGAGAACTGTGAAGTAACCCATATAACTGAGTCGTACGAATCAGCTACAATCCCAAGCATTAGAAAACGCTGAGGCTGAGCTTCAAGCCAGTCCTCTAGTTCATTAGCTTTTTGGCCATTTTGTAACGGTGAATTAATTGCAGCCTTACGTTGAGTCTCCGTGAGGGTAACATGTAGTCCAGCCAAATTGTGGGTAGGCATCGGCATTCCCACACGTAAATCTGTAGGCTCTTCACCAGTCAGCTGGTTGATGTGTCCGCGAATCCGCAGCCAAACAGGACCAGAGTCGACCGTCGTAAACCGGGAGTGCATGTGAAACTGTCTCGGAATAGATGTGTCGTCTTGCAGGACTGGAACGTGTTGGTAGACTGCTCGGGTTCCCATTGAGTCACGTAACCGAAGTGAAGTAACTCACTCTTGTGCTTCTTAGCACGAAGTAACCCCGTCTGAGCGGGCGTAAAGTTCAGACCGTCAATGTTGATTGTTTCCGGGACGACGTAAGTGCCATCCGGATTAACTGTCGACTGTGCTGTAACAGCCTGCTCAACCTGAGCATGTGTGCGTAATTTGTTCGTAGCAAACAGGACAGGGATAGAAGCCGTGTACACGTAAACAAGCTGTCGTCCTTGAGGTAGCGTAACTCGGACATGAGCGTCACTCAACACCGTTAAATCATCCGGTGTCAGAACGAGACCGGTTTCCTCGTGTAACTCACGATTAGCACCGTCAACATGCTCTTCATTAGGTAAGATAGAGCCAGCTGGGAAACAAGTTTTACCAGAACGAGGCTCACGTTGTAATACCAGCTTCAAGTCCGACGGTTTAGTTCCTCCAACGTGAATTACCAACACCACGTAATGTCCGGGTCCTAGAGAAGCCATCTCAAATCAATCAGGCAACGTCGAGCGAATCAATGAGCAACGAAAACGTGCGTCGACCAGAGAGCTCCGAAACCAGTGTGGCGGTTAGCCTCTGAAAGCTAAACGCTAGCACAAATCTGTTCTAGTCTGTCTAGTTTTGTCGTTGCAAGATGGCAAAATGATGTTGTCGAGAGACGATGGTGAAAGATGTTTCACTGCTGTACTTAGGCAGTAGATGTTGTAAGTGAACAATGGAATTGTTAAATGGTTCTGTCACCTCCCTCTACTGCACTGGGCTTAAATAGGTTTCTGCCCATATTGCTTACGCCTGCAAGCTACGCTTACGTGTCAGGCGTTAGGGCTGTCTAACCGTCGTCATCTGTCTCGAGACGCGGCTTGCCTAGCATTGGGTTTCACGACGCGGCTCCTTCTGCATCGAAGAGCTCGCTTTGGCGCGTCATCTGGCTAGTTAGATTAATTATGCATATCTGTACGTACCGGGAGGTACTGGTCGTACTGTAGCATCAGCACCCTTATAATATTGCAGTAGCGACGTACCCACGTTTATACGTCCATCCTGTGGAAAAGCACGAATTGGAATCCGTAACGAGTACCAATACAATGTCATGCAATGTACTGCTGCAGGACTGTACTCGTCACATAGTTGTGCCTCTTCGTGTATGTGGCGGTTTGCTTGAGATAATACTATGTAACAAAATGATTGCGCCTAATGGAGTGAGAATTCGTAAGAACGTAAGCGTTGTAAGTAGTTAATACCATAAAACAAAAAAATTAAAGTGACGTGCTATCCTCTCCCTCTAGTTCAATGGATTAAGAACCCATGCGTAGGCCGCCTTCAGTCTTGTGTGGCAAGCGAGTACAATCATAATGCCGTACATACGATTGTCGGACTCGTACGTGTTGCTACTAGTTGAATTCCGTACTTTCCGAGGAAGCGTATACCCGCAATTGTACAACCATTGTAATTACCTCATCTCACCAATACAGTACTAGCGTGCTTACAAGTGAGATAAACGAAGCGTTAAGACGCCGGATCACGTCTACCCGAGCTGACAAACGCCACGCTACATGAGACGAGCTTCCGAGGGTCGCATGACTCTTCAGTATTGAAGGTGAGCTAGGATGGGCTACTTATTAAGCCGACGCATTGGAAGAAGGATGTGATCAATCACTTTTTACTTTCTCTTCTAATACAATTCAACTACATTGCAAAACAATTGCGCTCTCGCTCTTTTTTTCTCCATCACCCGCAAGTAATTGTTACGAGGCTATTCTCTAAGCAAACTACGCCAAGCACGCATACGCCACCTCCTACGAGCCACCACCACAGATATATTGAGGAAAATAAAAACACGAGCCAACACGGCCTACGACCCTTGCCCAAAATCCTCCCACCGCCTCTTAAAAATCAAAAGCGGCCTCCTTCCCCCCCAGCAGCGCGACCTCGACCCTCCATAGAATCACCAAACCCTATAAAACTAAAGCCACCTCACCCCTCCCATGGCGAAGGGATAGTAGTCATTGATCAACTCAACCGAAGGCGTGCCAAGCACAGCACAAGTGCGGAGGTCCGGATCAAGTTTGCCATGTTGCGCTCGCCATGCAAGGTTGCCAGGGAGTGGGAGACGACTCAGACGAGCACCTATACGAGGAATATTGGTGTTCGTGCGAGCACTTGTAACCGTCACATCAACAACAAGATGACGGTGCGGAGCCATGAAGTCTAACCAAACCACATCCCCAGGGCGATCTCGAGAAGCTTCCGACCGAATACGGCGGACCTCCAACCGCAAGTCCCACCTCTTAGTAGCCCCCGCTTCAAGCATGAACTCTTCAAGCACGTGGGCAATACGGTCGTGGAGTTGAATGATATACCAAGAGCTCGGGCACCGGGGGACGAAAGACATTCTAGTCGAAAGACCAATGTAGTCATTCGGTGTTACTGTTTGGTAATTAATTTCTTACAAGAAAAAGCAGTGGAGGCCACCAAGCAAACAGAAGAAATAGAGGAAAAAACCTATGCCCGAGGAACATGAAGGTGTTACTGTATGGCCAATGTAATGGACTTAAGCTAAGGTTTAGAAAACGAAGTCGACTTTTTATTTCCGATAACCCGTACATTTTAAAAAGTCGATTCGCCCTCGTACGGGGTTTAGAAAACAAAGTCAGGTTGACGCAACCCCCAAAACGTACCACGGACTTAGTTTCGGACTTTGTTTCAAGCCCAAAATGAAAACAAAGTCGGGCGACTTTGTTTTCGTTTCGAAGTCCGAAACAAAGTCGAAAACGAAGTCGTTGCTGTACATTACGACATTTGTGCGCGCGCGACCGGTAGCATGGCCACCCGCACCGCCCGAGGCGCGTCCGCCATGCCATGGCGCGGCCCGAACACAAGTAGGCGACTACATCCGCAAGCCGCGCCTCCACCTGTGGAAGGGGTCCACATGCCTCGCTTGCTAGAATGGAGCGGGCGAACGCGCCGGAGAATCCTCTGCCGCAAGAGCTTCTGGCGCTGCTCTGCTCGATGTCAGCCGAGCACCGGGCGGCCGCCCTCTTTCCGTCCGGCCCACTCCGCGCCGCCATCCCGTCCACACCTAGCCAAGCCGTGTCTGGCACGGACTCTGGCCAGAACACCGGGCGGCCCGAGGGATCTGGCTTGTTTCCCGCGGCCGAATACGGCGCGGGCTCGGTCAACAAGCCGGCCACTCACGCCGATCCTGCAATGTTCTATGCAATGTACGCATCCGGCCACGCGGCTCTGCAATGTTCTCAACGTGCTGCCTCGCCTTGCGCGACGCAACGGCTACCGCTGCCAGTGTCATAGCCATGGCAGCTACGACAACGAGAAGTAGAAGTTTGCGTTTGTGGGTGGGGTCGAAGTTGTGAGTTGCAGCGGTGCGCGCGCGGGTGGTGATGCGCTGGATACTCCTACATATACTCGTACGGGTACTGGTACGGTACAGGTACGGATACCGGTACTCGTACTGGCTGTGTCCATGAAACTTCGACTTCATTTTCTATACCTGGGTTTACGTAATGCACGCCAACAGGCCGACGTCAGCACATCGCTACGCGAACGATAACGGTTCCGCCCAAAAGTCGAAAGTCGACTTCGTTTTCTTTTTTTTTGCTTGGTGGCCTCCACTGCTTTTTCTTGTAAGAATTTGTTTGATTTTCTAAACCTCAGCTTTATAATCAGGTATCGGTTTTATTGCATCACTTATAAATACCTGTACCGCCTGTAGTGCCGGCATGTTTTTTTTTTTGCTGCGCTCCAGCAGTACCTGTACCGTAGTTGTGTTTACGGCTGCTGTGGGACTGGCATGCATTATTATCGGCACACCAACGCACCTTTCCGTGCCATCAGCCGTCATGAAGCTGACGAGGCGCAGAGCAGACGACCAAATAATCGCCGACGAAGGAGAAGTACCGCGCCGCGGCAGATTCTACGAGTGATACTTGGAATTTTGACGCCGTTTTCTCCCTGGCCTCTGTGTTGTAGATAGTGGCGCGCCTTCCTGCACGAGTGTTTCCGTGGAAATAACTCAAAGGTATTTCAACTCCCCGCGCGGGTCTACGACTGCTTCCCTCGCGGTGTTGAGCGCGATTGCGAAACAAACCCCACCGCTGCTGCCCCCTGCGTTCCTTGATTTACGCACCTACGCTTATTTCTTTGCCCTGCTCCCATCGGATAGGTGCTGCGCTTGCATTTCACTTGCGTTCCTTTAACTACGCTAGTTTTACGTAATGCACTCGCTCAGAGCCACAAACATGCATCCCTCCTGAATGAGTGTGCACGCAGACTTGGGGAGTGAAACGTGCTGCAATCTTCTGTCACTATATCAGTGTTGTCAGGATGGTGGTGGACTCACGCATTCCTGCTTGAATGCTGCAAGGGCTGCTGCTGCAGGGGGCATTCCGCATTTCTTCAACATGGTATCAACCCAGCCGCCATCAGATATGTCCAAGGTGAGCCACGGGGAGCTGGATGCCATGATCCAGGCGCAGCAGAAACTTCTAGACAACATTGAAAACCTAGAAAAGCAGGCGCCGAGGAACATGTCCTTCACAGCCCGGGCCGCACGAGCTTTCTCCAACAACAAGGCTGGCGCGGGAGTGTTGGTGATGCTGGCTAGCTGCACCGTCATGTCGCTCAACATGCTGTCCAACAAACGAGAATATCAGGCGAGGCCCCTCCCTCCGCGGCTAGATGCAGGAAGACGCTCTCTAGATGCAGGAAGAGATCTCTCTGCCGAGTTTCACCTCGTCAGGTAATGTACTGTTTTAGATGAAGAAGGACGAGCTGGACGAAGCGCTGAAGCTTTCGGAGAGGGCTCGGGTGAGGTGGGTTTCGCTAATTCTGCGAGTCAGACCACCATTCCCCATAGATGCCTGCCCCATCAGCAGCACCCCCGTTTCGGCTGCTTAGGTATTGCACTGTGCCACTGTAGGGCTGTAAAGGAAGCTGAGGCATCCGAGGCCAAGGTACAACATTTGCAACGTGACATCCTGACGGAAATTCGCACGGGAGGCTGGGGCATGGCTGCGCGCATTGAGAAGCTGGTTTCACAGGTCTGGACTCCCTTTTCCTTCCAACGCAAATACACACTCTCTCACTGTTTTACACACGCGCGCGCATAAACGCACACACACTTGCGTACAGGCACGCACACACGCACTGTCAAGAAGGCACTTAAAGGCAGACTCCCTCTCTCTCTCCCTCGCT
>JAPMLY010002185.1:0-52500 GCA_026401115.1 Tetraselmis chui | reverse complement strand
CCAATCCTGCGAGACAAGGGTATCGTTGTTGTTCGCGCTATCGAATGTATGAAATATTGGGGCCAATCACCAAGTGTCAGTAACCTCGAAATACTCCAATCATTCAACATGGGGAGGGCAGGGGATGGGGGGGGGGGGGGGGGGGGGGGGGAGGGGGGAGACAAGATGCCATTAAGTGTTACTCGAGAGAATGACGACCGACTCACATGTCGCATCCTTAAGGTATGGTGCTACGCGCCTAGAAAACCTGTTTTTTCAGACACTCCGTTCTAGTGCGTAGTTCGTCACTTGTTCGTACAACTTACTTCCACTACACGCGGAAAACTCCCCGTTATCTATGCATTGCACCATGCAATCATGCGGGACCTTATACGACAACTCACTTGTTGGGTAGGCTCTGAGTGTACTCTACGAGAGTTTAGCAAGATCGGCGGAGCCAAAGGTCGCGTGCACACAATATTTTACAAAGATTAAAGCGACTCCTAAAGGGTCTTGTAATAATTTGCCGTGCAGATACGACGAAGGGTTATAGTCACGCTCGTCAAAGCCGTAGCGGTAGTTAAGCACGTCAGGCACCCGTGGTCGTACACAAATCAATGACTCTATATTAATCATTGTGGAATACGACCGCAGCACGTGATAAATAAAACGCGTAAATGGTAGCACACAAAGCACGAGGGTCACGAGCCCCATAGGCGTTTAATTACACGGGGTAGCATGGGTCGTACGGTTACTATATGACACGGTTAAATCTAAGCCGGAGCTTCTTCAGTCGCCGCGTCAGAGCGGTTTGGCTCTACCATGTAGCACGAACATTAAGAGAGCTATGCACTCATAGTGTCATAGGTATATAATCCCGTTCGGTGGGGGACAAATCCGCAGGGGAAACAAGGCCGAACCATGCTTGCGCTATAATTAGCCACGTTGGTTGTTGCATTCAAGCAGCTCTTTTGAAGGTGTCCATAAGCACCGCAAGAAAGGCACGGCCTTCATTTTCTATCGCCCGGTACATGTGCGAGCCGTGGACGGGCTGATTGTACAAGAGGGGCGCGCTTTGAACGCCAGCTAGGATAGCACCGTTAGGCCGACTAAGGACATCCAAGCGTGCAAAACGGTTACCGTGTCCATGAGGAGCATATGGACTTCTAGGAGGTGGATGGCCACCGGGGCCAACGCATGCGGTCTTAGCAACTTTTCACGTGCAAACATAAGATGCAAACGACATGTCACAACCATACACCGAACCGCCTCTATACATGTCTGCCGTGAGGTTATTACGGCTATGCTAAGGCAAATAACCATGTAATTGTACCACTAGCTTCGAATGCATTAAACACATTGGGAAATCTATTTCACTGAATTTCGGAATGATATTGTCTCATCCGAGCCTGAGCTCAAGCACAAGTCACCACGAACACTCGGCTTGACTTTACTCATGATGCTACATGAAGAGTGACCGCAATTGCCACTAGCCACATACGCAATAATCGAACAGGGAAACCGGTGTGGAAGAATTTGCGGATGATACAATATCATCCGAGCATGAGCTCGCATGTAGCCGCCAGCGGTGGGCTTAACTCTATTCATGTGTAGCAAACATGACGAGTACGCACAATAACTACATGTCTCATACGTAGTAATTGCACACAAAAAAACTGGGTCGCAGAATTTCTGGATGATATCGAGTCATCCAAACCTGAGCTCACATGTCATCACGAGCGGTTGGCCTAACTCCACTCATGTGTCACGAACGTGAAGAGTACGCACCAACGTGGTCGCAGAGTTGCACATGTCGCCACGTACGATGGGCATGGCTATATTCATATATGTTGCAAACGTGAAGAGCAAACACACCGTGGGGTTTTTGCTCTCCACAGCCGACAACCCCACGCATATCGTTACTATCGAGCGACCCCTCGACACTCGTATTAAGCATACAACCGCAGAGGCTCATGGACGTGCGTTCTCGTGCTCGACGAAGCTATTAGACACGTGATTTCAAAAAAAGAATTGGTCAACGCAAGTGCTTTTACGAAGCACAAGCATTACACTATATTGAGAGTACTGCACTACGCAGAATAGGAGTGCCAAACCACCCGTATGTATGTTACGGAAATGACTCGCGACCACTTGACGTGGACGTAGTGAGCCGTATGGCGGCCTGGCGGACGTGTGAAGAGTGCGAAGGTGCGGTGCTAGAACCCCACGGCGCATGCACGTCTGACCATGTATCGAGACGGTAGTATCGAAGACGACGCAACAAAAACTAGTCAATATGGTCCCGAGATGCTCGACGAGGTGTGTATAGCCGTAAGCCCGCGTGTGTAGACGCCAATGATTAAAGTACGCCCGCTTATTAGTCGACTTAATGCGGCCGGGATGCGGGCAACAATCCTGCATGTGTGTGGTAAGTAGCAGCGTCGTCTAACAACCCGAAAGCGGCCGCCGAATCCAAGCGTGTAACGCTCACACTAGCAAGTTATACATTAGTAGGAGTGTGTACCTAATCACTTCACAACAAAAGATGAAGTACGCAACCATTAAATCCAGACTGATTATTTAACACTTCCGGCCCGGGGCCCGTAACGGAAATGGCCGTACCGGGATCTAACGGTTGTGTTGTGCAGCGGCAGCGGCACCTCTAAGCCGTGCATATTCCCAATTAAACATAGCGATGGATTGTGCTTACCTCATGGAAATACCAACATACGAACGGCAGGACCATGTCCATGTATTAAACCGGCCAACCATTGAGGTGAGTGACGGCATTGCCACCCAATTTACCGCCGCCCGCGATCGAGCGTATGAAAAAAGATCCACGCATTCGAAAACGACCACGGGTACGAGGCGAGAAATACATGTGGTGTGGCCGCATAAGGGGCAACGAAGTCGTTAGACATTGCATTCGTGGCGTTAGTGGCCGTAAAAAATGGGGGGCGAGCAGCAATCCGACAAAAAAGTAGGAAAGTGGAAAGGCAAGATGCCAGTCAGTGTTACTCGAGAGAATTAAGACCGACTCAAGTTCCGCAGCCTTTATTTCTAAGGCTAGGGATCGATGGTATCGTCGATAATTTACTAGCGTATTTCGCTGTGACTTCGGGTACGTTTCGCATCCGGGGTCTCCGAAATCACTACGAAATACGTCGATATAGTCAGGATAATATCATCGATCCCTAGCCTTATTTATTTCATTTCGCAAGCCTGATCCTACGCGCCTAGGAAACCGATCTTTTCTGGTGCTCCGTTCCTATGTGCAGTACATCACTAGTTCGTAGTACTTACTCACACTTCACGCAGAGAACTCCCCGCCATTTTCCGTCCTCCTTGATGCTTGGTGATTTCCACTTTTAGTGTACATGGGGATCTCTCCTCCTACATTGTTGGCTTTCACTGCTTTCCTTGTAATCATCTGAATTCTCATGCATCGCGTTGCCTAGTGGTACACATACAGCTACAAAATTTACCCTTCGGATATTAAGTCATAATGAAATTATTACAAGAAAAGGAAGTGGGGGCCACCAAGCAAAAAGAATAAAAGAGGGAAAAACCTAAGCCCGAAGGAAGGGAGGAAGGCATGCCACAGCGTCAGCACTGTCCTCCTCCTTCGGATATCATTTTGTAGATGAAATATTGCTGCTGCTCAGATGTTGAAGAGCCGTATCGAGCAAATACCCATACTTTTGCTGTGCTATGGATTCCGTGATCCTCTCGTCACTCTTGCGCTTTTGTTACCCCTCCCTTTTTCCCTGTCCGTGCTCATGTTGTTCCTATTGTAATCAAAACCTCACTACCCGCCGTACCTTGTAAAAACAGAAAGTCGTAAACACACACATACTTAATAAAATGTTCGATTTTTTTTATAAGAAAAAGCAGTGGCGGAGGCGACCAAGCAAATAGAAGAACAGAGGAAAAAACCTCATCAAATGTCAAATTATCAGAAAAGCAGAGACGATGCAGATCCATTTTTCCGTCTTAACGCCTGTAATATGAAATGGGTGTAGTATATTGAGTGGGAAAATGCCGATTATTGGCTTACTATGCCAATACAACTTGTTGCTTGTGCGAGTAGAGTTTCATGGCTGTTGATTTGATATCATCTTTTGATGCAAGAGCGAGCGACAGAGGTACCCAATACAATGAACAGAATGCTCATTTTTTCCTTGCACTTTTCCTCTTACATTTTTTTTTATAAATACGCAATGCGTATCACATCAATATGCCGCAAGGCTCAGAAACACGCAGCGGCCCCCTTGCACTCCCCAACACGGCCACATATTGTTGACAATCATGCAGATAGACGCCCAGTGCGTCGCCTGGAGCGGAGCCGCTAAACATTTTTTCTAAACAAATGGATTTCTGCCACCTTAAAAACATAACAAATACAAAACCGTAGCATTTACGAAAAACACAAAATATCGCTGCAGAACTTTCAAACGTGGCGATTCTACGAAAAAAATCTCGTGGCTCATCGCCCCACCCCTTATGTGCCTCAGCCTGACGTGCTGGCATAGAGAGGGGAAAAGAATGGAACGAAGGCGGTGTGGGCATCACGCAACCCAATGTCTCCGGTGCTGTGTCCAATTCTCGATCAGTTCTTGAACATTTCTGACAACCTCGTTACGTTCGCTGCCTGTGGACCGGGGAGGGGGGGGGGGGGGGGGGGGAGCAACTGCATAAATACAACGTTGTCTCGATCACAGACATCAAGCGACGGTGGGACATGGCAGCCATCTCTACAACAACAACTACTACTACTAATACAAATGCTACAACAACAGGCCGGCTACGAGCCCTACCTGCTTCGTTGCCGCCAAATTCACGAGCCACTTTGGTAGGATGCCCTTTGGGTCGGCCTGCACAATGTACCATACCCGCGAACCACCCTTCCCGCCCGCCACCAGAGGCTTTGCCGGGATAGCACTGCGATCACAAAAACACACGAAGAAATTCATACAGATACAATTACACATTCACAAAAGCATACACGCAAACATATACACACAAACATTTCTACGGGTTTGCATATATACATACCCCCTCAAATTCACACACCTTAACTCTACTACATATTCACACATCTACGATCATTCACATCATTGACAAACATTGACAAATACATGAAAGCATACGCGCGCACATTATATCTCTCTAATTCACAGACAAAGTCACAAACTAACGCATTTCCCCAACCCAAGATACACACACACACACACACACACACACACACACACTCATGTAAATAAGCCGACGGATTCATATCGACAACACGCATGTGCACACGCACACACACACACACACACACACACACACACACACACACACACACACTTGTACATTATATTCGTCGACACATCCAGAAAACACGCACGCAAATAGACAAACACACACAGACACACACACTTGTACATTATATTCGTCGACACATCAATACACAAACACATATGACACACGTACAAACACACACAACATCGGCTCGGGCATACACATTTAAAGACATATACAAATGACGGACAGATGAGCTGACACATAGCTATTGCCCCTTGCGCACTGCACGCACCGTCCGTAGTAGCCCGACGTCAGTATCTCCCCCCTGACCGACCCCGCCTTTGGCACGATCGCCCGCTCCTTCTCCGCCGAAGATTTGGCCGTGACTAACACGTTTCCGGTGGGAAGCTTCGCCACCATCTGCGGATCATCCGTCCACACATACATTACTCAGGCAAAGAGCTCCGGCCCCTCTTAATCCCCGTCATGCATTCATTGCCTCAATGGGCGGGCGAGTGATGGGCGGCCACCACGTACCTGCTCCCACACCATCTCCCTCGCAGGGAACCCGCGGGCAGCGCCGTCGCCAATGGGGTTCGGAAGCCGAAAGAGAGCCTGGCACAGCGAGTACCCCCGCCCCGTGTCTGAGCTCAGCACCTGTAACATGACGAAGGTTGCCACGGCAGACATGGATGATGGTGTCAGTCAGGATGGCGCGAGGGCTCCCCGCAGGCTTGCCCAACCCACCACCCTCCCCAGAACGGGTTTCAGTGCAAAACACCAATAGCAGGCTTCCGTGTGCTGCCTCATACCTGCCCGCTCACAAACATTTTGTCGATGCGTGGGAAGACTTTGGTAAACACTTTGGTTGGGTCCTGTGTCGGCAGACAGAACACACACAGCGTCAGAAAGATAGAACAAGGAGCCGCTGCCATGACATGGAGAGTGCCTGGCTGTCATATCACAGTGCCGTGCTTGAATGCACGCACCTTGAAGTAGTCCATGCACATGGAGGGCGGCTGGTTGACCTCAGCGACGCCCATAATGCGGTGAATCTTTTCGCCAGGCAGACGCCACACTTGCGATCCGTTCTTATCCGACACGAGTCTGTACAGCCGAACCAGAAGCTCGCGTCGGTGAGCACGACGCGGGGTCAAGGGGCACAGTAAGGTGGGGGTAGGGTTTAAAAATGGCGTCCTACTTCCAGTTCGGGTCCCTCATCATTTCAAAATAGTCTCTCGCTCGGCGCTTCACTTCCGGGTCCCGGTACATCCAGATCCGTGAGAGCTCCTCGCCCGCGACCCGCTTCATCTCCTCCCGGCTCTGCTTTTCCGCCTGCCGCTTCGTCAGCTTTGCCGACTTACCCGGTGTCACAGCGCCCTGGCCACAGAGAGAAAGACCAACGTCAGAAGCACCGAATGCTGCGACGAGGTTAGCGCGAGCAGCAGGTCGTCGAGCAGCAAAAAACTACGGAGTTACGAGATGGCCGTCCGCGTACTTTTCGGGGACGCTGCGTTGTGTGTACGCCCTCATCCTTCGCCTCGAGGTCGGGGTTCCGGTATAAGTGGCTGCCGGCTAGAGGGATGGGATGCTGATGCGGAAGGACATCGAGTACGGCAAGCCATAATGCAGGAGGCTTACGTTCCATTCCTACCCCTGCGCTCAGCGTTACACTCTTGCCAGTAGCCATCTCCGGAGCCATTCGCGACTCAGCTATTTTCGATATCGCGACGAGAATTGCAGGAGGAGCGACTGTTCCGAAACCAACCGATACGACGCGAGGTAAGTAAAGCGGGCGGAGGCCTCGCGGCTCGACCGAGCCGCGGAATTATGGAGACGAGAGGAGCTGGCGCGGATGTTGCAGCTATATCCGAGAGGGTGAATACTGCGGTGTGAGGGAAGGTAGAGGGGGGCGGGAAGCGCCTGTTCCAAATAGCCCTGCGCTGCGCTGGCTGCGATGCCTGGCTGCGATGACACAGATGGCTGTCTGCCGCGTCACGCTCCGACAAGTGCGAGCGCGTGCTGGCCTGGCAGTCCCGAATACAGAACGTAGTACTTGATGGCTATTCGGATGATATGACCAGCACTTTACCCATACATGTAGTAACGTACCTGCACTCGCTGTAAAGTACATCTATCGCTGCTGAGCTGGTGACGATTTTGGTGATCTGGTCATCTTGGTGAGCTGAGCTGGTGCTCGGATCCCTGTAAAGTGCTGCCGCTGGCCTACAGGTACCCGTATCCGTTGCATTAAATAAATGGCAATAATTACTTACATTATTTATTTCTAATCGATACACAGTACGTACCATACCGCGGTATTCCATTCTAATAATTCTGTAAGTAACATTTTGCTATTCGTTCCTTCCCCTCTCCCCAACCTGCCCGAGAGTAAGGTTACTACGGTATCAGCACTCCGCGCGCCCATAGTTCAGAAAAGAATGTTCCATGCTTGTCAACCGCGCCTCGCCGCCGCGCTTTTGCACCGTCGAGGAGGAGGGCTGGCGAGGGTAGCCGAGGAGGGGGAAGTGAACACGCCAGGTAGCGGCGAAATAACAGAGATGGAGTCACTACAGGACTATTACGCACTAGTGTGTCACGACTTCGCGACCGCATGGAACATACTGACGGAGTCGTGGAGGGCGGGCGCGGTGCCGCCGGTGGCCGACCTACCCACCACCTCGCTCATCGCGGGCGCACTGCTGATCAACGTGCTGGCCCTGATGCTCACCGCCAAGGGGCGACGGTTTCTGTGGGATTGCTTCGAGACCGTTGTGGCGTCGGTTATCGTGGTGGCGCTGCTGCTCGCGCTCATAGTCCTTCCGGCCGGTGCGCCCACCACCACCTCGTTTGGTGCCCCTCCACAGCCTGCATAGCGCAGCACAGCGCAAGCTGCTTCTGCTACAGCATTGCTGTGTAGTGAGGCTTGGAGTGTCGTGTGAATTGACCTTGCATGCTGGTAAAGGTCTCAGTCAGGGTGTGATGGGTTCATGGTTGAGAGGGCCAAGGTGCATCTGATGCTGTGTGTTGATCCAGGTGCGCTATATGGCGTATTCAAGCTGCTTTCTATGGCTTTCTTGACAGGAGCACCCACTCTATAGAAAACACATCCAACCTTTCTCTCTCAGAGGCAAGCTGCCGTTGGTGTGTCACACGTTTTCGCCGCCGCTGCTCATTTATTCAGAAAGAGTGATCTGACATGCTTATCGAGGCGAATTGGAAAGTAGGGTATTTAAGCGCACGGCCATAAGCACACACCAGCGGAATCAGCAACGTCTGCCTGCAGCTCGTTCCCTAAAACCAGCAGCTGCAGACGGACGGGCGCTTTAATAACAATATCAGCGATTTGTCATTCAACATTCAAACACATTTTGGTGTCATGACTGAGCGCCTTCGTTCATTTCCCTCACTTGTGTCCCTCTATATCTCACAAACATGCTGCCAAATGGAGGCCGCCAGGACCCAGGGCTCAGATGAGAGCCCATTCTAATGCCAGGAGAGGGTACATACTAACTTATTTTCCTTAACATTACCATCCTCCTCTTCAATTCGCAGTGGGCATTCAGCCATGACAGTGCACACCCGCACGCCCGCTCAGCATGCCATCCGTCAGCTGAGCCTCTCTCAACGTGAGGTGAGAGAAAGAAGCATGCCTGAAGCCACTCCTTCAGTTATTCTATGCGCCGCCTTGCAGTTGACGCTCCCTCCATTGCGGCTGTCCATTCCTCAAAACCATCCAGCATTGCGCGAAGACACGTCGGCTGACACTCCACCTGACTCGCCACCACCGGCTCCGCCTGCGACCGCCAGCTTCCATCCCGTACGCCATGCCCCCCCGACTGTCGCGCAGCACTATACGCATGCCTATACGCGCCCATGAGCTCCAGCTCATGAGGGGTCGGCGCCGGGCGAGAGGCAGCCCCGCCGCCGCTGCTATGCTGCCCATTGCCCTGCGACCCCCTCCCCCCATGCTGCGGAGGCCGCGTGTGCACGCTACTCTGCGAATTGATCACCCCTCCTGTACGCTTCATACGCGTGCTATACGACTCCTGGGGCTGTGTAGACCCCGAAGGGGACTCGGTTGACCTTTGCCATGGTTCGTCGGGAGTGCCACGCTCCAGTGAGACACGGACCCTAGAGCTGGAGGGAGGCCCCAGTGGGCTTGGATGCAAGGGGAGCTGCATGGGGCTCTGATCCTGCACCAGGCTCGGTAGCGGGGGTGTGATGGCTTTGCCTTCCCACAGCTCCTGATTCGTGCGCGTCTGTTGATCATTCGGAAGGAGTAAAGTGGTGCCTCCGGTGTCATCAAGCGGAGACGAGGTGAGGTGAGGTTGTGATGATGGGGGTGTGTGTGGGTGGGGGATGGGCAGCAGGCCGCCCCGCGTCGCATCAGGTGTTCTTAGGGCTGGAAACTGCTTCCCAGCAGCTGATGGCGTCGTCCATGCGCCTGGAAGTGGGGCATTGGAGACCATGGTGCAGATTCACGCAGACATTGCTGCCCAGTGGATGAAGCGCACACCCCGTCCCGACTGTACAGCCTCTGGCCACCCCCTAACGTGATCAGAACGCAAGCTATTTCGAGATGGGTCAGAGGGCAAAGTAATTGGATCCGAGTTACTCAACGCCCGTACAATTCTCACTGTCTCTGGTTAACAGTGACGGAAGCCGTGGGGTGGTCTGCCAGATAGCAAGATACAGGGCACCATGAATAAGGCCGCGCCCCGAAAAGAAGGAACCCCACGCGGTTGATGCCACCGCGCCTTCGACGTCAAGAGCGCCCCTGTGTCCCAGAAAACGGGAGATACGGCTTGACTGCGGATGTTGGCTAGAGTATGGGGGCCGCTGCCTCTGCCGTTGCGTTTCTTCTCGAGTGCTCTTCCGCGACGCGGGCCTGCAAAGTAGCGGCGGAGATGCGTCGCCGTTATTTCGGACCGTAAATAGTTATTCAGGGAACGTAATAGCACGTATCAAGCGAGCACGCGGAATACGACGAACGGCTAGGAATAGGTAGCGTGTGGGCCTTTGGGATCTGCTGTATCCTTAGCGGTGAGCTGGTTTGCCCCTCACTAGTGAATGGATTTGCGCTTGTCAGACGGAAGGGGAGCCACGACGGGTTCTGCACTCGACCGGCACAATAGTAATAATAACGGCCAACACTCACCGCGGCCTCGTGCGTCTGATCGATGTTTTTTTTTTTTTGCGCCCCCGGGATATGGGACTGGCAGGGAACCCGCACCGGCACCCTCTACAGGCGATGTATTATTCAGCGAGCGGCCTGTACGAAACAGGTACCCGTATACTTTTTCCTCCTTTTGCCATTATTTACTATTATTTCATCCGTGGTTTTCATTGCTTTATTTTCCTAAATGTATGTCTTTAAAAAAAATCGATGTAGTTAGGCTGAACTTCCGTTTGGGTTTTGATTTCCGTCTGAGATCGAAAACTACACGAAGTGTCCGAATTAATTTCCCAAACGGAAGCGAACGTCCGCCCCACTAGAACTTCCTGTATTAGGATTAAACGAATAGGTGCTCGTCTCCCACTCCCGGGCAGCCTTGCATTCGGAGCTCAACATTGCAAACTTTATGCGGACCTCCGCACTTCTGCTTTGCTTGGCACACCTTATTCGGTCCAGTCCGTCCATGACTACTATCCCTTCGCTTTGGAGGATGGGAGCCGGTTGGCGCCTATGGCGGTTGAGTTGGTTGATTGCCTAGCTATTTTGGTGGCAGTTCGTCGCTTCCCTTGCATGGGTGTTGCTGACATTTATGTCCGTGTGCATCATTTCTTTCGTCGAAAAACTTACGTTCCTTTTCGGCGTATTTGGGGGGATGTACGGCGTGAGTTCATGCAACGTCTTTTTGCTGCTCTTGGTGGTACTTTGGGTTCCTTTCGTGGTACTTTCGTGATGCTTTGTAGGAGGGCAATGCTGATGCTGTGGCATGCCTTCTTGTTCCTCGGGCTTAGGTTTTTTTCCTCTTTTCTTCTTTTTGCTTGGTGGCTTATGCTGCTTTTTCTTGTAAGAAATTTAGTTTCCCATTAAGCGATTAAATGCTAAATTTGCCAGACAAGCAGTGCCAGACGGAGCATTTTTTATCGATGATATAATTATTACAAGAAAAGGCAGCGGAAACCACCAAGCAAAAAGAAGAAAAGAGGGAAAAACCTAAGCCCGAGTAACATGACGGTATACCACAGCATCAGCACTGCCCTCCTGAAAAGCGTCGCGGAGATAGGAACCCAAAGTACCGCGAAGAGCAGCAGAAAGACGCTGCATGAATTCTCGCCACAAACCCCCCCCCAAAACGCCGAAAAGGGACATAAGTAGCTCGACGAACGAAATGTTGCATGCGGACATATATCTCAAAGCGCAAAGAACGAGAGCTAGCAGCACCCATGCCATGGAAGCGACGAACTGCCACAAAAAATAGCCATGCGATCAACCAACTAAGCCGTCATAGGCGCCAACCGGGCCCCATCCTCCAAAGCGAGGGGATAGTCGTCATGGACCGACTGAACAGAAGGCGTGCCAAGCAAAGCGGAAGTGCGGAGGCCCGCATTGAGTTTGCCGCCAAGCAAACGCTCGTTTCCTTAACGAGCTAGTGTCGTATGGTTTCCCGTTCTTAAACGATTCCAACTTTAGCTCACAATACTTTAGTCGTTAAGACCAACTGATTGTGACGCTATTCGGGAGGTCTATGCCTACCGCAATGCACGGAAACACCCCTCCCTTCCCCTCCCCGTCATTAATTCACCCCACCGCCACGGCCCTTGCTCACTCGCGACCTCCACGTATATGTGGTTTGACCGTAGCGGACGGCGATCTAACGCGACGCACGCTCCCTAAGGCTAGGGATCGATGGTATCGTCGATATTTTACAAGCGCATTTCGCAGCAATTTCGGGCACGTTTCGCATTCTGGGTCTCCGAAAACACCACGAAGTACATCGATATTGTCCGAATGATATCATCGATCCCTAGCCTTAACGCTCCCTTGGCCAACGTTGAGTCCGTCCTTGGTTCTTTGCGTATGGAGAGGACGGACTCACATGCATCGACATCCTCTTACGTGATTTTCGGGATGGAGGTGAGCTTGCTCGTGCGTACCCGGGGGACTCAATATCTAGACGCTTTAGTGGTCGGGGATGGGGTGGGGGCGGCTTCCGCCGTCGCCGGGCCCGGCCCACTCAACATAAGCAGCAACGACCACCGACTCATGTCTCCGAAGGTGACTTCCGACGCCGAGCTGTCCCGCCCGTCAAGCTCGTGAGCTAGTGGAAGTTGCCCACATGCGACGGCCCCGTATGGCCCTAGACGGAGCCGACTTCGGGATGGTGGAGGACGCCAACCATGCGTTGGTTGCTCTCCAGCGGTTGCATCCTCCGCATAACACACCCCATCTAGACTGTGACCTCCCCCCCCCTCCCCGGCGCTCCATCCCCTCACCTATCTTGATGACCGTGATAGCCTCCAATTGTTGGAGGACTCTATGCTCCTTATCTTGCCAAAGCGCCTCGCTTGTGAGCCCCTCATGTTGATGGTTAGTGATCTGAACATGTCCGTGACTTGATTGTTCCGGCATGTTGTAAGTGGGTTAACCGCTATTCAGCGGGAAATCTACCCGTTTTTACGGCGGACTTCCTAGCTAGTGCGATTGGGTGGGCCCTTCACAAGGAGTGTCAAAGTTGAGGGGGCAATAAGGAATGCTTACACTCGGTGAGTGACACTGCATGTCATCTCACCCTCAGCAAGTGCCTAGCACTTGCTTATCACAGGACACGCACTCACCTTGTGGTGAGCACACGCCAACATATATTCTGAGCCTTTAGATGATATCTAACGCTCAGCAACTTGCCACCATCAGCAACCTAATCCTCTCTATTGTTGATTGGCTTATCATCTTATTGTGCTGAGTCACAGCCGTACTATCACGATGCTACTTGACCAGCATTGATGTGTAGCAACTTGATTACCACACAGAACCATGTCTCGCAACACTCCCCCTTGCTACGCAGGCAATCCCATGATGGCATTGCACAACTTGCCATGCCTTGCACACACTAATGGCTTGGTAAGCACATCAGCAAGCATGTTCTCCGTCGCACAATATTGCACCTCGATGTCTCCGCTCTCCACCTTCTCCCGACAGAAGTGGTACCTCACGTCCATGTGCTTGCTGCGTCCGGTCGTCATGCTATTCTTGCTGAGTGCAATACAACTCTGATTGTCCTCGTGAATTGTGATGGGAGACCCGGAGTCTTGGTAAAACTCGTGGAGTAGTTGCTTCAAAAACATCGCCTCCTGAGTGGCCGCAGTCAGCGCCATATACTCTGCCTCCGCTGTCGACAACGCCACAGTTTGTTGGCGCTGACTTTTCCAACCGTTGAGCATGAACACATACCCCGTGCGAGAGCGGCGCTCGCCAATATCACTCGCGTAGTCAGAATCTGACCATCCTACCACCTTTGATGAGGGTGCGCCACCGTAAATCAACACCGACTCTGCGGTCCCCTTGAGGTAGCGGAGCACCCTCTTGGCTTGCTCCCAATGTGACTGAGAGGGGTCGGACATGTACCTACTAAGGTGGCTAACAGCCATGGTGATGTCGGGCCGTGTGCTTACGGAAGCGTAGAGCAAGCTGCCGATCAAGCTTTGGTACGGCACTAGACCGGGAGGCAACCTTGATGTCGACGTCTCCACACAATTGCTCAAAGCATCGACCGCCATAGGTGAGCCCACTGGCTTGCAGCCCATCATGTTGAAGCGCTCCAACATATCTAAGACGTATTGTTGTTGTCCAATCCTGATGGTGCGGCTGCCACGATCACGCTCGACTGTCATGCCAAGCAACCAAGACAATGGACCGAGGTCTTGCACGTTGAACCTTTCGCCAAAAGCCGAATTGAACCCAACGATGAAGCTACCCGCTGGTCCACGTACAACGCCAAGACATAAAGCTCACCCTCCTTGATGAAGACGTAAATGCCGGGATCCACCTTGGATTGGGTAAAGCCATACTCCTCTAGCCATGCTGTGATGGTCTTCTTCCAGTTCCTAGGAGCTTGCTTGAGGCCATACAATGATTTCTTCAACAAGCACACTCGCTCCTCTCCATTGATGTCGAAGTGACGGAATCCTTCCGGCTGCCTCATGTAGATTTCCTCCTCGATATCGGCCTCCAAAAATGCCGTCACCACGTCAAGCTGCTCCACCTCCCAATCATTATAAGCAGCAAGCGCGAGCAACGTTCGAATAGAAATCACCCTCACTGTGGGAGCGAAGGTCTCGTGGTAGTCCACACCCTTCTCCTGAGTAAACCCGCGAGCCACAAGTCTTGCTCAATCCGGCCATGTTGCCAATGCGCGTAAGGGGCAGTGATCTCCACGGCGATGTTGAACTCATCCAAGAGGTTTCGGAACTCAGCACCTAAGAACACCGTGTCATTGTCCACCCGAAGACGACGAACCGTGTGCCCAAGAGAACGGATGGTAGTCAACATGCGACGGAACGAGGCGGGAGCCTCATCCTTGGAGCGGACCGCATCATGCAGCATGAAACGGCTCCGGAAATCAACCGCACACAAGCTGTACCGCCGTCCTCCCAAGGATGGAACACTCATAGGACCGCAGAAGTCTAAGCCGAGGACCTCAAAGACACCAACGTTCCGGTCAGCCGGCTCACGAGAGATACGGCGGACGTGCGACTTACACACAGCACACGTCTCACAGAAGCCCAACTTCTCCGACGCAGAAAACGCCACACCCTCCACGTGAGTGGCCAAGAGCCCGTCCAATTGCGACTCGCCAAGGTGACCGAGTCGGGAATGCCACAACCGTTTTTCCAATGGCGCAGTGGCCACCGAAGCGGTAGGATTCGACGAATCAACCCGCCCCGGCAACCACACAAATAAATGCGCGCGCTCCAACGGAACCACCACGCCACCACCATGACCGGCATGAAGACGAAGGTGGTCCACGGGATCAGCTAACACCACAGAATGACCTTGTCGCCGAGCTTGGGTGAGGCTGAAAAGCCGATGGTAAGACCACGACGCACGACGAGATAGCTCAGGAACGTGGAGCACATTCTTTAGCGTGGCAGGAATCTCCTCTCCATCTTCAGCCTTCACAATGATGCGGACCGAGCCCACTCCAACAGCGCGGGCGCTGATACCCTTCACCCAAAGCCGGTCGGTGAGCGCTCGATACTCACAGAAATCACGGCGCACACTAGTCATGTGATGGCTGGCGCCGCTGTCGGCCAACCACATCCACGTTTCCCCATCGCGCTCGAACATGTGTCGAGCCTCGGAGAATGGCCTCGCAGGGGTGGCTGTCACGTCCATGACCACCGGAAAAGCAACCGGGGAGTCCACTTGCACAGAGTTACCTCCGGTGTTGTTGACGGGGCACTCGGACCTGCGATGGCCCTTCTTACCACAGCCATAGCAAACACCACGAAAAACCCTCGCTCCGCCTCTGCCATGTGAGGTACGACGAGTAGTCGCGGCTCCTTGAAGAGTTTTCAGTTGGAGCTCGGAGACTTGCCGCTTCAAAAGTTCAGTCGTTGAGTCATCATGAGACGCTGCAAAAGCCGTAGGCGTTGGGGGCTCCGTTGAATGCGATTGCGCACGACTCTCGATGCGCATGCCCTTTTGACGAAGAACACGCTTGACGGTATCCATGCTGAGGTCGTGTACGTCCCACGTGTCGGTGATGGAGTGGTATTTGCTGCGCAAACCCTTCACCAAGTACATGATGATACGCCGGTCGTGGACGACGTCCCCAACTCGGGCAAGCTGTCGTTGCAGTCGAACTAACCGGTTCAGATATTGAATGCCGCTCTCGCCGTCCGCTTGCGGCGTCTCCAAGTCCTGCAATAGTTCCGTACACCGGTAAATACCATCGTCCTCATAATGATTGACTAACGCAGTCCAGGCAGTGTGGCCGCAGGTCTTGTCATCCTCGCTAACATTCTCGATAATGGAAAGGTCGTCCTCCGGCAGCGCAGGAATCAATGTGGAGTACATGTCGACTTGTTGTTGAGAGGAAGCGGCACCATCCGACGACAAAGCCGGAGCCCACTTTTGCATCAAGCCAAATGCACGGAAACGCTTCTTCCACACGTCAAAATCTCGTCTCTCCCCACTGAACTTGGGTAGTTTCACGGAGTCCATAGCAGGTACGTCGGATGCGCTCGCAAGAGCACCAGAAAATCAGGAAAACTGCCAACAAGAAAAGCACCAAGTACCGGTGAAGAGGCGGGCAACATGGCTCAGAAAAGGGGACGACAAAGGGCTGACCGAAGACGCAATTGTACTCCCGGAGTCTATACAGCCAAGGCAATCAGAAACGAGTCTCAGAAGGTCGGTCAAGTGACGTCGTACAGGAGTGCTAGTACACTTGTGGTAAGATGCCTTTCCAAAAATTCAGCCGAACCACTATAGGCTTTCACGAGAAAAGAAACTGGCGGGTGACAAGCTCCGGAAGCGAATAAGATTCCAGAAACCGCCAAGCTATAACAAAGGAAAGCAAGCCGATCTTCACGTCACACGAGTCGGCGTTCGGGGGTTCAAGCCGGCTCCAAGCGACACAAACAAGTCGCTACCAGCCGGGTATCGAAGTAAAGCTACAAACACAAGCAAGAGCCAGCCACTTTGTGAGCCAGCCGCACCTCACGTATCGTGCGACACCACAAAGGTCTACCACTCTTCGAGAAGCAAGCTCTAGGTTCCAGTCAAGACAAATGACTCCAACAACTAGCAGCTAGAGGGCCCATAACCTGTCAAAGTTGAGGGGGCAATAAGGAATGCTTACACTCGGTGAGTGACACTGCATGTCATCTCACCCTCAGCAAGTGCCTAGCACTTGCCTATCACATGACACGCACTCACCTTGTGGTGAGCACACGCCAACATATATTCTGAGCCTTTAGATGATATGTGACGAGTACAGTCCTGCAACTGTACATTGCAGGACATTGTACATGTACTCGTTACGGATACCAATTCGTGCTTTTCCACAGGACGGACGTATACTCGTGGGTACGTCGCTACTGCAATATTGTAATGGTGCTGATGCTACAGTACGACCAGTACCTCCCGGTACGTACAGATATGCATAATTAATCTAACCAGCCAGATGACGCGCCAGAACGAACTCTCCAATGCAGAAGGAGCCGCGTCGTGAGACCCAATGCTAGGCAGGCCGTGTCTCGAGGACAGATGACGACGGTTGAGCAGCACCAACGCCTGACACGTAAGCGAAGCTTGCAGGCGTAACTAGTCTGGGCTAAAACCTATTTAAGCCCAGTGCAGTAGAGGGAGGTGACAGAACCTTTTAACAATTCCTTTGTTCACTTACAACATCTACTGCCTAAGTACAGCAGTGAGACATCTTTCAACAATTGCCTCTCGACAACATCATTTTGCAATCTTTCAACAATAGAACTAGACAGACTAGAACAGATTTGTGCTAGCGTTTAGCTTTCAGAGGCTAACCGCCACACTGGTTTCGGAGCTCTTTGGTCGACGCACGCTTTCGTTGCTCGTTGATCTGCTCGACGTTGTTTGATTAAGTTGAGATAGCTTCTCTCGGAGCAAGACATTACGTGGTTTTAGTAATTCACGTCGGAGGAACTAAATCGTCGGACTTGAAGTTGGTGTTTCAGCGTGAGCCTCGTTCTGGTAAAACTTGGTTCCCAGCTGGCTCTGTCTTACCTAACGAAGAGCCGGTCGACGCTGCTATTCGCGAGTTACATGAGGAGACCGGTCTTGTTTTGACACCGGATGATTTGACGCTGTTGAGTGGTGAACATGTTAATGTTACACTACCTCAAGGACGACAGCTTGTCTACGTGTACTCGGCTTCTATTCATGTCCTGTTTGCTACGAACAACTTACGTACACCTGCTCAGGTCGAGCAGGCTGTTTTGGCACAGTCGACAGTTAATCCGGATGATACTTACGTTGTACCGGAAACCATCAACATTGACGGTCTAACACTTACGCCCGCACAGACTGGGTTACTTCGTGCTAAGAAGCACAAGAGTGAATTACTTCACTTTGGTTATGTGGCTCAGTGGGAATCTTTTTATCGAGCAATCACACAACATGTTCCAGTCATGCAAGACGACACGTCTATCCCGAGACAGTTCCACATGTACACCCGGTTTACGACGGTCGACTCTGGTTCTGTCTGGCTGCTGATTCGTGGACACATCAACCGACTGCCTGGAGAAGGACCTACAGATTTACGAATGGGAATGCCGATGCCTACTCACAACTTGGCTGGACTATCTGTGACCCTCACGGAGACTCAGCGTAAGGCTGCTATTACATCACCGTACCAGGATGGTCGGATACCACATATACTGCAGGATTGGCTTGAAGCACAGCCTCAGCGTTTTATAATGCTTGGAATTGCGGCTGACTCGTACGATGCAGTGTTCTGGGTTACTTCACAGTTTTCTGGACACTTAGGTGGGTGGTGGTTGAACCGGAAAAATCAGCCTCCAATTCCATCTACGCACAACGAGCTTGTTATGGAGTTACGCAAGTCGACGTTTCTTCCGAACATTCAGGACGACGCAATTAACGCTTTGCTAAGCTTTACGCAGAGCAACACGATGAGTTACGCGGTTTTCACTAAACAGTACAACGACTACTTACGTCGATCTCGTCAAGACCTGACAGCTGAGGTACAGTGTGTACGCTTCATTAATGGCCTAGCGAATGATGCGCTCAAGAGACTGGCTAAGTCACACCGAGCTCAGCAAGGATACCAGACTACGCTAGTGGAGCTGCAAAACTTTTTGAATAACATCGTGACAGACTCACCGGAACTGGGCAATGCGAGGTCTTCTGCTGGACCATCTGCCCAGCCTACACGCAAGCGCAACTTTGAGGACCCTCTCGAGGAAGCCTCTAACGTCTGGAAACGTAACAAAGGTGGCCGTGGACGTGGCCGCGGACGTGGACGTGGAGGTGGTAACAATGGTGGACGCGGTCAGACATCTGGTCGCGAAGATTTTAACTCACTCGCAAATGCAATGACAGCTGAGGAGCGCAAGCGACACATGGACGAAGGACTCTGCTTTAAGTGCCACAAGAAGGGACACCGTTTGTTCCAATGCCCGGAGTTCAAAGGCAAGGCACCGATGCAACCTAAGAAGCAATGATGGTGGGAAGGCTGTTCTACAAATGAATTGGAGCAGCCGGCTACATCTAATGTTCATTCTGAGACACTGTTAGCGACAGAGGTCGTCGACACACCTTCGACATCTCCATCGACTACAGTTGCGACACATGTAACGCAAATAGCAGGTCGTCGTCGTCAGATTAAGCAGAGACAGTGTGGCGGAAACACTGTACTCGTCACACAAAGTACTCAGCTGTGGTTAGTCGACGCAGATTGTGCGTTTAACGACTCACTAGAACCTACAGCACCTGATCAACCCGACTCGGTACATGTACAAGCAGACGACTCGGAACAGTCCATCGCTACGCTGCAACAATTTTCCTCGCCAGCTACAGCACTACTGACTGACCTCACGGAAGCTCGCCCGTTAATTCGAACTGAGCTGACTGTGAAAACTCCTGATGGCGGACACCAAATTTCTGGATTAGTGGACTACGCTGCGACACTTGATTTTGTGTCAGAGGACTTCATACGACGCTTTGCTTTACAGACTCGGAAGTCTGCAAGTAAGACTCCAGTTCGACTCGCTAATGGACAACGAGTGACTTCTACGACAGTGTGCGACGTCACTTTTGAGCTGGCTCGACACGAATTTCAACGGACTTTCTACGTCTTACGTGATTTACGTACAGCTGATTTAATCCTGGGTTTACCATGGCTTGATGACGAACATGCCTCTTTACAATTTGGTACAACCAGAATTTTTACACTAATGGACGGCACAGCAGTGGAGACTACACTTGAGGAACGACGCCCTGAGTGTCTACTCCTGTCGTCTACGAAAGTTCAGAAGCTTATGCGCAAGACGCGCCGCAGCAGGGGACGTCATGCTGATTTTTACGTCATTGAACTTACGTCAGCTGCCGAACAATCAACGGACTTTCACACTGGAGAGGAACTAACAGCAGAACAACGTGACAACTTCCGGTCGTTACTCTTCGATGACTTCCCGGAGTTACTGCAACCTGTCAACTCTCCACATGTAAGCCGACAGTGGGATCACCCCATTGACACAACTGGCCCAATGCGACGTCAACGTCTGAACAGATTGTCACCTGCAGAGCGCGTTGAGCTTAATCGACAGCTTAAAGACGCAGTGGAAGCTGGTTTGATACGCCCCAGCTACAGTGAGTTCGGCTCGCCAATTCTTTTTGTGCGAAAAGCTGATGGCTCACTACGTCTGTGCATTGACTACCGCGGTCTTAACGAGGTTACGCGTAAAGATGCTTACCCGCTACCGCGTGTGGACGACACTCTGGACGAACTTAAGGACGCGAATTTTTGCACACACCTCGACCTCGCTTCTGGATTCTGGCAAGTTCGAGTGCGTGATCAAGACGTTCACAATACGGCTTTTCAGACCCCTGATGGCTTGATGGAATGGGTCGCCATGCCGTTTGGGCTGTGCAATGCACCAGCTACATTTCAGAGGATGATGAATGACATTCTTCGCGACTTTTTACATAAGTTCGTAACAGTCTACCTGGATGACGTCTGTATCTACAGTCGAACTCTGGAAGAGCACCTGGAACACCTACGTCTAGTGCCACAGCGATTCAAGGAGGAAGGGCTGAAATTACGCCTTAAGAAATGCTTCTTCGGATTGCAAGAAATGGAGTATCTGGGCTACACTGTGTCATCCGGTAAAATTTCGGTTTCCACAAAGAAAGTCGAGGCCGTTGCAGACTGGCCAGTGCCCAAGACGCAGAAGGAAGTTCGCAGTTTCGTACAGTTCTGCAACTTCTATGCGAGATTTATACACCATTTTAGCGACCCAGTGGGGATTGCAGCAGTCCTGTTGCAAGACCAAGGAGGCGGTCTTCAACCAGTCTCTTACTGGGCGCGTAAGCTGAATCCAGCTGAGCGTGGTAACACTTACTCTGCGTACGACGTAGAAGCTTTGGCCGTATGCGAAGCTGTCAAGCATTGGAGGTGCTATCTTGAAGGCTGTTCTAAGTTCCTTGTCGTAACAGACCACGACACACTGCGGCATTTGCTCAGGCAACCGAACAACATGTTGAACA
Organism: Tetraselmis chui; assembly: GCA_026401115.1. NCBI lineage: Eukaryota > Viridiplantae > Chlorophyta > Chlorodendrophyceae > Chlorodendrales > Chlorodendraceae > Tetraselmis > Tetraselmis chui. The sequence goes on along the minus strand of JAPMLY010002185.1, from coordinate 31,013 downwards.
AGCGGCAAGCAAGATACCTGCGGGATTTGCAACCGTTTGTGGGCTCGATGACACTTGCATATCGCAAGGGAGCTCTGAACGAAGCCGACCCGTTAAGCCGGCGTCGAGACTTCGTACCTCAGGCCACAGTACCCTTATTTTGGGATGGCGAGGTTCCGTCAGATCGAGAATTACGACGGAAGTCCCAGCTGCTGTTTGAAGACGCACAGTTAAATTCGCTGACTGTTGAAGCGTTGCAGCTGAGCCCTGAGTTCGCTGATCTCATTCGCGAGGGGTTCTCACGAGATTCGTTTTATGGGGACGATGGTGAGTGGAGAAGAGACAGCCGGATAGAAGCCAGAGACGGGTACTTTTGGCGTCTCAATCGCCTCTGTATTCCACAGAACTCTGAGCTCCGACTGAGATTGATCACAGAGCTGCACGAAAGTTCGTCAGCTGGTCACAGAGGAGTTGCTAGCACTCTTGCTAAAGCACTCGACAGATTCTGGTGGAAACGAATCCGCCAAGATGTGAAAGATTTTTGTGAACGCTGCGTCGTGTGCCGACGAGCGAAGATTCGACCGCAAATGGCTGCGACTCTTTACCCATTGCCTGTTCCACCCAGACCGTGGCACACAGTTGGTCTTGACTACCTGACACACTTGCCTGAGAGCAACGGCCTTAACAGTGTGCTGATTGTAGTAGACCATCTAACTCGATGGCCCATTTTCTGCCATGCACAGAGTCGATTACTGCCGAAGAAACTGCCACTTTGTTTTTACAGGGAGTCTACCGCTTACATGGACTACCCCGTGTGCTGATTAGCGACCGCGACCCAAAATTTGTCAGCGCTTTCTGGCAGACGCTATGGAGACGCCTTGGAACGCGACTGAATATGTCTACCAGCCGACACCCAGAAACAGATGGACTGACAGAGCGCGTGAACAGCACGTTTCAGCAGCTTCTTCGTTGCTTTTGTTGCTATGATGGCTCTGATTGGTCGGACACTTTTACCGCAAGTGGAGTTTGCGTACAACGCTTCGCGTGCACTCGGAATTGAGCACACACCGTTCGAGCACTAACTTTGGCACACTTTCTCCAAACAAGCCAAACACGGAGCCCTCCTCGCCCGCGCCGCGAAGGACGGCGCCGATTTTTTCTTACCACAAAAAACACTCAACCCTCACAAACATCCAGTTCACACACAAACAAGAATTCATGTGGGGCGTCCACAACACCCGCCTACTTACTCACAACCCCACCCTGCGCTGCCCCCTATGTGGTCAATTCACCAGCAACGGCCACATGGCCGGTAACTGCCCCTCTATGTCTGGTCTAAGACAGGACCGACACAACAGCGCTCTGCAACTCCTACTCTCCCTACTGGAACGCCACAACGGAGGGACGTTGGGAAACCATCACCGCAGACTTCGGTAACAAACCCATAAAATCGTTTGCTTCCCCACACCCCTGCCCTCACTCCACTTGACTGCCACCCACCTCACCCCACCCACATGCCCCACCCGACTTGTTGCTGCTGACGAAGGTCTCTCGCCTGACTCCCTCACCTCATGCCCCGCCGTCCTCCCCCCTGAGATTCTCCCCCCCCCTGCTTCGCCCCCCCTGCACACAAACCTGACTTCATCCGCATCCTCGAACCCCGATTCGTTGGTCACTCCAACGGTCGCCGTCGCTACGCGTCCATAAAAAAGATTCAGATAGGGGAATGGAAGTACTGCACAGACAACAACCTCTCCCACACAGCCGACCTCATACGTGACATACCGCATCAAGTCCCGCACGACCTCCCGCCGCGCATCCGCACATTGCCCCCTCGCACGACCCTGAATGCACACAACCTTCGCCTCTAAATGCACCCTCCCCGGGGGGGAGTAAAACCCCCGAACACCCTTGGAGAGGTTGGATTAGGTGGTTAACGGTCTAGCCCTGACTTGTAAGTTCCCTGTATGGCATAGTTGGGAGGGCCCAGAGACAGCAGCCGACGCATCCGGCTTTTGGTGAAAAACCGGCGCATACGGTACATGTTGTAAACAATTTCAATTTCAATTTCAATTTCAATTACCAGGGTGTGTACTTCCTGTAACAATCTCAACCGTTCTGTTGCGTCTTGCGAAATTGGAATTGATGGTCGTATGCTGAAGAGTAGGTCAGGAGGCTCCTTAGGAGAAAAACCAAAGTTAGCCTCAAACGGTGTGTGCTCAATTCCGAGTGCACGCGAAGCGTTGTACGCAAACTCCACTTGCGGTAAAAGTGTCGTCCAATCAGAGCCATCATAGCAACAAAAGCAACGAAGAAGCTGCTGAAACGTGCTGTTCACGCGCTCTGTCAGTCCATCTGTTTCTGGGTGTCGGCTGGTAGACATATTCAGTCGCGTTCCAAGGCGTCTCCATAGCGTCTGCCAGAAAGCGCTGACAAATTTTGGGTCGCGGTCGCTAATCAGCACACGGGGTAGTCCATGTAAGCGGTAGACTCCCTGTAAAAACAAAGTGGCAGTTTCTTCGGCAGTAATCGACTCTGTGCATGGCAGAAAATGGGCCATCGAGTTAGATGGTCTACTACAATCAGCACACTGTTAAGGCCGTTGCTCTCAGGCAAGTGTGTCAGGTAGTCAAGACCAACTGTGTGCCACGGTCTGGGTGGAACAGGCAATGGGTAAAGAGTCGCAGCCATTTGCGGTCGAATCTTCGCTCGTCGGCACACGACGCAGCGTTCACAAAAATCTTTCACATCTTGGCGGATTCGTTTCCACCAGAATCTGTCGAGTGCTTTAGCAAGAGTGCTAGCAACTCCTCTGTGACCAGCTGACGAACTTTCGTGCAGCTCTGTGATCAATCTCAGTCGGAGCTCAGAGTTCTGTGGAATACAGAGGCGATTGAGACGCCAAAAGTACCCGTCTCTGGCTTCTATCCGGCTGTCTCTTCTCCACTCACCATCGTCCCCATAAAACGAATCTCGTGAGAACCCCTCGCGAATGAGATCAGCGAACTCAGGGCTCAGCTGCAACGCTTCAACAGTCAGCGAATTTAACTGTGCGTCTTCAAACAGCAGCTGGGACTTCCGTCGTAATTCTCGATCTGACGGAACCTCGCCATCCCAAAATAAGGGTACTGTGGCCTGAGGTACGAAGTCTCGACGCCGGCTTAACGGGTCGGCTTCGTTCAGAGCTCCCTTGCGATATGCAAGTGTCATCGAGCCCACAAACGGTTGCAAATCCCGCAGGTATCTTGCTTGCCGCTTGTTCAACATGTTGTTCGGTTGCCTGAGCAAATGCCGCAGTGTGTCGTGGTCTGTTACGACAAGGAACTTAGAACAGCCTTCAAGATAGCACCTCCAATGCTTGACAGCTTCGCATACGGCCAAAGCTTCTACGTCGTACGCAGAGTAAGTGTTACCACGCTCAGCTGGATTCAGCTTACGCGCCCAGTAAGAGACTGGTTGAAGACCGCCTCCTTGGTCTTGCAACAGGACTGCTGCAATCCCCACTGTTGAAGCATCTGTAGCCACGGTGAACGTCGCGTCCGAGCTGACCTCCGGAAGGATCAGGCATGGCGCGGAAATGAGCCGTAACTTGAGAGTCTCGAAGGCTTCCAAACAGGCAGGCGTCAGCGTAACCTTCTGTGGCTGGGACTTCCGCAGTAAGTCCGTCAATGGAGCCGTAAGGTCGCTAAAATGGTGTATAAATCTCGCATAGAAGTTGCAGAACTGTACGAAACTGCGAACTTCCTTCTGCGTCTTGGGCACTGGCCAGTCTGCAACGGCCTCGACTTTCTTTGTGGAAACCGAAATTTTACCGGATGACACAGTGTAGCCCAGATACTCCATTTCTTGCAATCCGAAGAAGCATTTCTTAAGGCGTAATTTCAGCCCTTCCTCCTTGAATCGCTGTGGCACTAGACGTAGGTGTTCCAGGTGCTCTTCCAGAGTTCGACTGTAGATACAGACGTCATCCAGGTAGACTGTTACGAACTTATGTAAAAAGTCGCGAAGAATGTCATTCATCATCCTCTGAAATGTAGCTGGTGCATTGCACAGCCCAAACGGCATGGCGACCCATTCCATCAAGCCATCAGGGGTCTGAAAAGCCGTATTGTGAACGTCTTGATCACGCACTCGAACTTGCCAGAATCCAGAAGCGAGGCCGAGGTGTGTGCAAAAATTCGCGTCCTTAAGTTCGTCCAGAGTGTCGTCCACACGCGGTAGCGGGTAAGCATCTTTACGCGTAACCTCGTTAAGACCGCGGTAGTCAATGCACAGACGTAGTGAGCCATCAGCTTTTCGCACAAAAAGAATTGGCGAGCCGAACTCACTGTAGCTGGGGCGTATCAAACCAGCTTCCACTGCGTCTTTAAGCTGTCGATTAAGCTCAACGCGCTCTGCAGGTGACAATCTGTTCAGACGTTGACGTCGCATTGGGCCAGTTGTGTCAATGGGGTGATCCCACTGTCGGCTTACATGTGGAGAGTTGACAGGTTGCAGTAACTCCGGGAAGTCATCGAAGAGTAACGACCGGAAGTTGTCACGTTGTTCTGCTGTTAGCTCCTCTCCAGTGTGAAAGTCCGTTGATTGTTCGGCAGCTGACGTAAGTTCAATGACGTAAAAATCAGCATGACGTCCCCTGCTGCGGCGCGTCTTGCGCATAAGCTTCTGAACTTTCGTAGACGACAGGAGTAGACACTCAGGGCGTCGTTCCTCAAGTGTAGTCTCCACTGCTGTGCCGTCCATTAGTGTAAAAATTCTGGTTGTACCAAATTGTAAAGAGGCATGTTCGTCATCAAGCCATGGTAAACCCAAGATTAAATCAGCTGTACGTAAATCACGTAAGACGTAGAAAGTCCGTTGAAATTCGTGTCGAGCCAGCTCAAAAGTGACGTCGCACACTGTCGTAGAAGTCACTCGTTGTCCATTAGCGAGTCGAACTGGAGTCTTACTTGCAGACTTCCGAGTCTGTAAAGCAAAGCGTCGTATGAAGTCCTCTGACACAAAATCAAGTGTCGCAGCGTAGTCCACTAATCCAGAAATTTGGTGTCCGCCATCAGGAGTTTTCACAGTCAGCTCAGTTCGAATTAACGGGCGAGTTTCCGTGAGGTCAGTCAGTAGTGCTGTAGCTGGCGAGGAAAATTGTTGCAGCGTAGCGATGGACTGTTCCGAGTCGTCTGCTTGTACATGTACCGAGTCGGGTTGATCAGGTGCTGTAGGTTCTAGTGAGTCGTTAAACGCACAATCTGCGTCGACTAACCACAGCTGAGTACTTTGTGTGACGAGTACAGTGTTTCCGCCACACTGTCTCTGCTTAATCTGACGACGACGACCTGCTATTTGCGTTACATGTGTCGCAACTGTAGTCGATGGAGATGTCGAAGGTGTGTCGACGACCTCTGTCGCTAACAGTGTCTCAGAATGAACATTAGATGTAGCCGGCTGCTCCAGTTCATTTGTAGAACAGCCTTCCCACCATCATTGCTTCTTAGGTTGCATCGGTGCCTTGCCTTTGAACTCCGGGCATTGGAACAAACGGTGTCCCTTCTTGTGGCACTTAAAGCAGAGTCCTTCGTCCATGTGTCGCTTGCGCTCCTCAGCTGTCATTGCATTTGCGAGTGAGTTAAAATCTTCGCGACCAGATGTCTGACCGCGTCCACCATTGTTACCACCTCCACGTCCACGTCCGCGGCCACGTCCACGGCCACCTTTGTTACGTTTCCAGACGTTAGAGGCTTCCTCGAGAGGGTCCTCAAAGTTGCGCTTGCGTGTAGGCTGGGCAGATGGTCCAGCAGAAGACCTCGCATTGCCCAGTTCCGGTGAGTCTGTCACGATGTTATTCAAAAAGTTTTGCAGCTCCACTAGCGTAGTCTGGTATCCTTGCTGAGCTCGGTGTGACTTAGCCAGTCTCTTGAGCGCATCATTCGCTAGGCCATTAATGAAGCGTACACACTGTACCTCAGCTGTCAGGTCTTGACGAGATCGACGTAAGTAGTCGTTGTATTGTTTAGTGAAAACCGCGTAACTCATCGTGTTGCTCTGCGTAAAGCTTAGCAAAGCGTTAATTGCGTCGTCCTGAATGTTCGGAAGAAACGTCGACTTGCGTAACTCCATAACAAGCTCGTTGTACGTAGATGGAATTGGAGGCTGATTTTTCCGGTTCAACCACCACCCACCTAAGTGTCCAGAAAACTGTGAAGTAACCCAGAACACTGCATCGTACGAGTCAGCCGCAATTCCAAGCATTATAAAACGCTGAGGCTGTGCTTCAAGCCAATCCTGCAGTATATGTGGTATCCGACCATCCTGGTACGGTGATGTAATAGCAGCCTTACGCTGAGTCTCCGTGAGGGTCACAGATAGTCCAGCCAAGTTGTGAGTAGGCATCGGCATTCCCATTCGTAAATCTGTAGGTCCTTCTCCAGGCAGTCGGTTGATGTGTCCACGAATCAGCAGCCAGACAGAACCAGAGTCGACCGTCGTAAACCGGGTGTACATGTGGAACTGTCTCGGGATAGACGTGTCGTCTTGCATGACTGGAACATGTTGTGTGATTGCTCGATAAAAAGATTCCCACTGAGCCACATAACCAAAGTGAAGTAATTCACTCTTGTGCTTCTTAGCACGAAGTAACCCAGTCTGTGCGGGCGTAAGTGTTAGACCGTCAATGTTGATGGTTTCCGGTACAACGTAAGTATCATCCGGATTAACTGTCGACTGTGCCAAAACAGCCTGCTCGACCTGAGCAGGTGTACGTAAGTTGTTCGTAGCAAACAGGACATGAATAGAAGCCGAGTACACGTAGACAAGCTGTCGTCCTTGAGGTAGTGTAACATTAACAGTTCACCACTCAACAGCGTCAAATCATCCGGTGTCAAAACAAGACCGGTCTCCTCATGTAACTCGCGAATAGCAGCGTCGACCGGCTCTTCGTTAGGTAAGACAGAGCCAGCTGGGAACCAAGTTTTACCAGAACGAGGCTCACGCTGAAACACCAACTTCAAGTCCGATGATTTAGTTCCTCCGACGTGAATTACTAAAACCACGTAATGTCTTGCTCCGAGAGAAGCCATCTCAACTTAATCAAACAACGTCGAGCAGATCAACGAGCAACGAAAGCGTGCGTCGACCAAAGAGCTCCGAAACCAGTGTGGCGGTTAGCCTCTGAAAGCTAAACGCTAGCACAAATCTGTTCTAGTCTGTCTAGTTCTATTGTTGAAAGATTGCAAAATGATGTTGTCGAGAGACAATTGTTGAAAGATGTCTCACTGCTGTACTTATGCAGTAGATGTTGTAAGTGAACAAAGGAATTGTTAAAAGGTTCTGTCACCTCCCTCTACTGCACTGGGCTTAAATAGGTTTTAGCCTAGACTAGTTACGCCTGCAAGCTTCGCTTACGTGTCAGGCGTTGGTGCTGCTCAACCGTCGTCATCTGTCCTCGAGACACGGCCTGCCTAGCATTGGGTCTCACGACGCGGCTCCTTCTGCATTGGAGAGTTCGTTCTGGCGCGTCATCTGGCTGGTTAGATTAATTATGCATATCTGTACGTACCGGGAGGTACTGGTCGTACTGTAGCATCAGCACCATTACAATATTGCAGTAGCGACGTACCCACGAGTATACGTCCGTCCTGTGGAAAAGCACGAATTGGTATCCGTAACGAGTACATGTACAATGTCCTGCAATGTACAGTTGCAGGACTGTACTCGTCACATATCATCTAAAGGCTCAGAATATATGTTGGCGTGTGCTCACCACAAGGTGAGTGCGTGTCATGTGATAGGCAAGTGCTAGGCACTTGCTGAGGGTGAGATGACATGCAGTGTCACTCACCGAGTGTAAGCATTCCTTATTGCCCCCTCAACTTTGACAGGTTATGGGCCCTCTAGCTGCTAGTTGTTGGAGTCATTTGTCTTGACTGGAACCTAGAGCTTGCTTCTCGAAGAGTGGTAGACCTTTGTGGTGTCGCACGATACGTGAGGTGCGGCTGGCTCACAAAGTGGCTGGCTCTTGCTTGTGTTTGTAGCTTTACTTCGATACCCGGCTGGTAGCGACTTGTTTGTGTCGCTTGGAGCCGGCTTGAACCCCCGAACGCCGACTCGTGTGACGTGAAGATCGGCTTGCTTTCCTTTGTTATAGCTTGGCGGTTTCTGGAATCTTATTCGCTTCCGGAGCTTGTCACCCGCCAGTTTCTTTTCTCGTGAAAGCCTATAGTGGTTCGGCTGAATTTTTGGAAAGGCATCTTACCACAAGTGTACTAGCACTCCTGTACGACGTCACTTGACCGACCTTCTGAGACTCGTTTCTGATTGCCTTGGCTGTATAGACTCCGGGAGTACAATTGCGTCTTCGGTCAGCCCTTTGTCGTCCCCTTTTCTGAGCCATGTTGCCCGCCTCTTCACCGGTACTTGGTGCTTTTCTTGTTGGCAGTTTTCCTGATTTTCTGGTGCTCTTGCGAGCGCATCCGACGTACCTGCTATGGACTCCGTGAAACTACCCAAGTTCAGTGGGGAGAGACGAGATTTTGACGTGTGGAAGAAGCGTTTCCGTGCATTTGGCTTGATGCAAAAGTGGGCTCCGGCTTTGTCGTCGGATGGTGCCGCTTCCTCTCAACAACAAGTCGACATGTACTCCACATTGATTCCTGCGCTGCCGGAGGACGACCTTTCCATTATCGAGAATGTTAGCGAGGATGACAAGACCTGCGGCCACACTGCCTGGACTGCGTTAGTCAATCATTATGAGGACGATGGTATTTACCGGTGTACGGAACTATTGCAGGACTTGGAGACGCCGCAAGCGGACGGCGAGAGCGGCATTCAATATCTGAACCGGTTAGTTCGACTGCAACGACAGCTTGCCCGAGTTGGGGACGTCGTCCACGACCGGCGTATCATCATGTACTTGGTGAAGGGTTTGCGCAGCAAATACCACTCCATCACCGACACGTGGGACGTACACGACCTCAGCATGGATACCGTCAAGCGTGTTCTTCGTCAAAAGGGCATGCGCATCGAGAGTCGTGCGCAATCGCATTCAACGGAGCCCCCAACGCCTACGGCTTTTGCAGCGTCTCATGATGACTCAACGACTGAACTTTTGAAGCGGCAAGTCTCCGAGCTCCAACTGAAAACTCTTCAAGGAGCCGCGACTACTCGTCGTACCTCACATGGCAGAGGCGGAGCGAGGGTTTTTCGTGGTGTTTGCTATGGCTGTGGTAAGAAGGGCCATCGCAGGTCCGAGTGCCCCGTCAACAACACCGGAGGTAACTCTGTGCAAGTGGACTCCCCGGTTGCTTTTCCGGTGGTCATGGACGTGACAGCCACCCCTGCGAGGCCATTCTCCGAGGCTCGACACATGTTCGAGCGCGATGGGGAAACGTGGATGTGGTTGGCCGACAGCGGCGCCAGCCATCACATGACTAGTGTGCGCCGTGATTTCTGTGAGTATCGAGCGCTCACCGACCGGCTTTGGGTGAAGGGTATCAGCGCCCGCGCTGTTGGAGTGGGCTCGGTCCGCATCATTGTGAAGGCTGAAGATGGAGAGGAGATTCCTGCCACGCTAAAGAATGTGCTCCACGTTCCTGAGCTATCTCGTCGTGCGTCGTGGTCTTACCATCGGCTTTTCAGCCTCACCCAAGCTCGGCGACAAGGTCATTCTGTGGTGTTAGCTGATCCCGTGGACCACCTTCGTCTTCATGCCGGTCATGGTGGTGGCGTGGTGGTTCCGTTGGAGCGCGCGCATTTATTTGTGTGGTTGCCGGGGCGGGTTGATTCGTCGAATCCTACCGCTTCGGTGGCCACTGCGCCATTGGAAAAACGGTTGTGGCATTCCCGACTCGGTCACCTTGGCGAGTCGCAATTGGACGGGCTCTTGGCCACTCACGTGGAGGGTGTGGCGTTTTCTGCGTCGGAGAAGTTGGGCTTCTGTGAGACGTGTGCTGTGTGTAAGTCGCACGTCCGCCGTATCTCTCGTGAGCCGGCTGACCGGAACGTTGGTGTCTTTGAGGTCCTCGGCTTAGACTTCTGCGGTCCTATGAGTGTTCCATCCTTGGGAGGACGGCGGTACAGCTTGTGTGCGGTTGATTTCCGGAGCCGTTTCATGCTGCATGATGCGGTCCGCTCCAAGGATGAGGCTCCCGCCTCGTTCCGTCGCATGTTGACTACCATCCGTTCTCTTGGGCACACGGTTCGTCGTCTTCGGGTGGACAATGACACGGTGTTCTTAGGTGCTGAGTTCCGAAACCTCTTGGATGAGTTCAACATCGCCGTGGAGATCACTGCCCCTTACGCGCATTGGCAACATGGCCGGATTGAGCAAGACTTGTGGCTCGCGGGTTTACTCAGGAGAAGGGTGTGGACTACCACGAGACCTTCGCTCCCACAGTGAGGGTGATTTCTATTCGAACGTTGCTCGCGCTTGCTGCTTATAATGATTGGGAGGTGGAGCAGCTTGACGTGGTGACGGCATTTTTGGAGGCCGATATCGAGGAGGAAATCTACATGAGGCAGCCGGAAGGATTCCGTCACTTCGACATCAATGGAGAGGAGCGAGTGTGCTTGTTGAAGAAATCATTGTATGGCCTCAAGCAAGCTCCTAGGAACTGGAAGAAGACCATCACAGCATGGCTAGAGGAGTATGGCTTTACCCAATCCAAGGTGGATCCCGGCATTTACGTCTTCATCAAGGAGGGTGAGCTTTATGTCTTGGCGTTGTACGTGGACCAGCGGGTAGCTTCATCGTTGGGTTCAATTCGGCTTTTGGCGAAAGGTTCAACGTGCAAGACCTCGGTCCATTGTCTTGGTTGCTTGGCATGACAGTCGAGCGTGATCGTGGCAGCCGCACCATCAGGATTGGACAACAACAATACGTCTTAGATATGTTGGAGCGCTTCAACATGATGGGCTGCAAGCCAGTGGGCTCACCTATGGCGGTCGATGCTTTGAGCAATTGTGTGGAGACGTCGACATCAAGGTTGCCTCCCGGTCTAGTGCCGTACCAAAGCTTGATCGGCAGCTTGCTCTACGCTTCCGTAAGCACACGGCCCGACATCACCATGGCTGTTAGCCACCTTAGTAGGTACATGTCCGACCCCTCTCAGTCACATTGGGAGCAAGCCAAGAGGGTGCTCCGCTACCTCAAGGGGACCGCAGAGTCGGTGTTGATTTACGGTGGCGCACCCTCATCAAAGGTGGTAGGATGGTCAGATTCTGACTACGCGAGTGATATTGGCGAGCGCCGCTCTCGCACGGGGTATGTGTTCATGCTCAACGGTTGGAAAAGTCAGCGCCAACAAACTGTGGCGTTGTCGACAGCGGAGGCAGAGTATATGGCGCTGACTGCGGCCACTCAGGAGGCGATGTTTTTGAAGCAACTACTCCACGAGTTTTACCAAGACTCCGGGTCTCCCATCACAATTCACGAGGACAATCAGAGTTGTATTGCACTCAGCAAGAATAGCATGACGACCGGACGCAGCAAGCACATGGACGTGAGGTACCACTTCTGTCGGGAGAAGGTGGAGAGCGGAGACATCGAGGTGCAATATTGTGCGACGGAGAACATGCTTGCTGATGTGCTTACCAAGCCATTAGTGTGTGCAAGGCATGGCAAGTTGTGCAATGCCATCATGGGATTGCCTGCGTAGCAAGGGGGAGTGTTGCGAGACATGGTTCTGTGTGGTAATCAAGTTGCTACACAGCAATGCTGGTCAAGTAGCATCGTGATAGTACGGCTGTGACTCAGCACAATAAGATGATAAGCCAATCAACAATAGAGAGGATTAGGTTGCTGATGGTGGCAAGTTGCTGAGCGTTAGATATCATCTAAAGGCTCAGAATATATGTTGGCGTGTGCTCACCACAAGGTGAGTGCGTGTCCTGTGATAAGCAAGTGCTAGGCACTTGCTGAGGGTGAGATGACATGCAGTGTCACTCACCGAGTGTAAGCATTCCTTATTGCCCCCTCAACTTTGACACTCCTTGTGAAGGGCCCACCCAATCGCACTAGCTAGGAAGTCCGCCGTAAAAACGGGTAGATTTCCCGCTGAATAGCGGTTAACCCACTTACAACATGCCGGAACAATCAAGTCACGGACATGTTCAGATCACTAACCATCAACATGAGGGGCTCACAAGCGAGGCGCTTTGGCAAGATAAGGAGCATAGAGTCCTCCAACAATTGGAGGCTATCACGGTCATCAAGATAGGTGAGGGGATGGAGCGCCGGGGAGGGGGGGGGAGGTCACAGTCTAGATGGGGTGTGTTATGCGGAGGATGCAACCGCTGGAGAGCAACCAACGCATGGTTGGCGTCCTCCACCATCCCGAAGTCGGCTCCGTCTAGGGCCATACGGGGCCGTCGCATGTGGGCAACTTCCACTAGCTCACGAGCTTGACGGGCGGGACAGCTCGGCGTCGGAAGTCACCTTCGGAGACATGAGTCGGTGGTCGTTGCTGCTTATGTTGAGTGGGCCGGGCCCGGCGACGGCGGAAGCCGCCCCCACCCCATCCCCGACCACTAAAGCGTCTAGATATTGAGTCCCCCGGGTACGCACGAGCAAGCTCACCTCCATCCCGAAAATCACGTAAGAGGATGTCGATGCATGTGAGTCCGTCCTCTCCATACGCAAAGAACCAAGGACGGACTCAACGTTGGCCAAGGGAGCGTTAAGGCTAGGGATCGATGATATCATTCGGACAATATCGATGTACTTCGTGGTGTTTTCGGAGACCCAGAATGCGAAACGTGCCCGAAATTGCTGCGAAATGCGCTTGTAAAATATCGACGATACCATCGATCCCTAGCCTTAGGGAGCGTGCGTCGCGTTAGATCGCCGTCCGCTACGGTCAAACCACATATACGTGGAGGTCGCGAGTGAGCAAGGGCCGTGGCGGTGGGGTGAATTAATGACGGGGAGGGGAAGGGAGGGGTGTTTCCGTGCATTGCGGTAGGCATAGACCTCCCGAATAGCGTCACAATCAGTTGGTCTTAACGACTAAAGTATTGTGAGCTAAAGTTGGAATCGTTTAAGAACGGGAAACCATACGACACTAGCTCGTTAAGGAAACGAGCGTTTGCTTGGCGGCAAACTCAATGCGGGCCTCCGCACTTCCGCTTTGCTTGGCACGCCTTCTGTTCAGTCGGTCCATGACGACTATCCCCTCGCTTTGGAGGATGGGGCCCGGTTGGCGCCTATGACGGCTTAGTTGGTTGATCGCATGGCTATTTTTTGTGGCAGTTCGTCGCTTCCATGGCATGGGTGCTGCTAGCTCTCGTTCTTTGCGCTTTGAGATATATGTCCGCATGCAACATTTCGTTCGTCGAGCTACTTATGTCCCTTTTCGGCGTTTTGGGGGGGGGGGTTTGTGGCGAGAATTCATGCAGCGTCTTTCTGCTGCTCTTCGCGGTACTTTGGGTTCCTATCTCCGCGACGCTTTTCAGGAGGGCAGTGCTGATGCTGTGGTATACCGTCATGTTACTCGGGCTTAGGTTTTTCCCTCTTTTCTTCTTTTTGCTTGGTGGTTTCCGCTGCCTTTTCTTGTAATAATTATATCATCGATAAAAAATGCTCCGTCTGGCACTGCTTGTCTGGCAAATTTAGCATTTAATCGCTTAATGGGAAACTAAATTTCTTACAAGAAAAAGCAGCATAAGCCACCAAGCAAAAAGAAGAAAAGAGGAAAAAAACCTAAGCCCGAGGAACAAGAAGGCATGCCACAGCATCAGCATTGCCCTCCTACAAAGCATCACGAAAGTACCACGAAAGGAACCCAAAGTACCACCAAGAGCAGCAAAAAGACGTTGCATGAACTCACGCCGTACATCCCCCCAAATACGCCGAAAAGGAACGTAAGTTTTTCGACGAAAGAAATGATGCACACGGACATAAATGTCAGCAACACCCATGCAAGGGAAGCGACGAACTGCCACCAAAATAGCTAGGCAATCAACCAACTCAACCGCCATAGGCGCCAACCGGCTCCCATCCTCCAAAGCGAAGGGATAGTAGTCATGGACGGACTGGACCGAATAAGGTGTGCCAAGCAAAGCAGAAGTGCGGAGGTCCGCATAAAGTTTGCAATGTTGAGCTCCGAATGCAAGGCTGCCCGGGAGTGGGAGACGAGCACCTATTCGTTTAATCCTAATACAGGAAGTTCTAGTGGGGCGGACGTTCGCTTCCGTTTGGGAAATTAATTCGGACACTTCGTGTAGTTTTCGATCTCAGACGGAAATCAAAACCCAAACGGAAGTTCAGCCTAACTACATCGATTTTTTTTAAAGACATACATTTAGGAAAATAAAGCAATGAAAACCACGGATGAAATAATAGTAAATAATGGCAAAAGGAGGAAAAAGTATACGGGTACCTGTTTCGTACAGGCCGCTCGCTGAATAATACATCGCCTGTAGAGGGTGCCGGTGCGGGTTCCCTGCCAGTCCCATATCCCGGGGGCGCAAAAAAAAAAAAACATCGATCAGACGCACGAGGCCGCGGTGAGTGTTGGCCGTTATTATTACTATTGTGCCGGTCGAGTGCAGAACCCGTCGTGGCTCCCCTTCCGTCTGACAAGCGCAAATCCATTCACTAGTGAGGGGCAAACCAGCTCACCGCTAAGGATACAGCAGATCCCAAAGGCCCACACGCTACCTATTCCTAGCCGTTCGTCGTATTCCGCGTGCTCGCTTGATACGTGCTATTACGTTCCCTGAATAACTATTTACGGTCCGAAATAACGGCGACGCATCTCCGCCGCTACTTTGCAGGCCCGCGTCGCGGAAGAGCACTCGAGAAGAAACGCAACGGCAGAGGCAGCGGCCCCCATACTCTAGCCAACATCCGCAGTCAAGCCGTATCTCCCGTTTTCTGGGACACAGGGGCGCTCTTGACGTCGAAGGCGCGGTGGCATCAACCGCGTGGGGTTCCTTCTTTTCGGGGCGCGGCCTTATTCATGGTGCCCTGTATCTTGCTATCTGGCAGACCACCCCACGGCTTCCGTCACTGTTAACCAGAGACAGTGAGAATTGTACGGGCGTTGAGTAACTCGGATCCAATTACTTTGCCCTCTGACCCATCTCGAAATAGCTTGCGTTCTGATCACGTTAGGGGGTGGGCAGGAGGCTGTACAGTCGGGACGGGGTGTGCGCTTCATCCACTGGGCAGCAATGTCTGCGTGAATCTGCACCATGGTCTCCAATGCCCCACTTCCAGGCGCATGGACGACGCCATCAGCTGCTGGGAAGCAGTTTCCAGCCCTAAGAACACCTGATGCGACGCGGGGCGGCCTGCTGCCCATCCCCCACCCACACACACCCCCATCATCACAACCTCACCTCACCTCGTCTCCGCTTGATGACACCGGAGGCACCACTTTACTCCTTCCGAATGATCAACAGACGCGCACGAATCAGGAGCTGTGGGAAGGCAAAGCCATCACACCCCCGCTACCGAGCCTGGTGCAGGATCAGAGCCCCATGCAGCTCCCCTTGCATCCAAGCCCACTGGGGCCTCCCTCCAGCTCTAGGGTCCGTGTCTCACTGGAGCGTGGCACTCCCGACGAACCATGGCAAAGGTCAACCGAGTCCCCTTCGGGGTCTACACAGCCCCAGGAGTCGTATAGCACGCGTATGAAGCGTACAGGAGGGGTGATCAATTCGCAGAGTAGCGTGCACACGCGGCCTCCGCAGCATGGGGGGAGGGGGTCGCAGGGCAATGGGCAGCATAGCAGCGGCGGCGGGGCTGCCTCTCGCCCGGCGCCGACCCCTCATGAGCTGGAGCTCATGGGCGCGTATAGGCATGCGTATAGTGCTGCGCGACAGTCGGGGGGGCATGGCGTACGGGATGGAAGCTGGCGGTCGCAGGCGGAGCCGGTGGTGGCGAGTCAGGTGGAGTGTCAGCCGACGTGTCTTCGCGCAATGCTGGATGGTTTTGAGGAATGGACAGCCGCAATGGAGGGAGCGTCAACTGCAAGGCGGCGCATAGAATAACTGAAGGAGTGGCTTCAGGCATGCTTCTTTCTCTCACCTCACGTTGAGAGAGGCTCAGCTGACGGATGGCATGCTGAGCGGGCGTGCGGGTGTGCACTGTCATGGCTGAATGCCCACTGCGAATTGAAGAGGAGGATGGTAATGTTAAGGAAAATAAGTTAGTATGTACCCTCTCCTGGCATTAGAATGGGCTCTCATCTGAGCCCTGGGTCCTGGCGGCCTCCATTTGGCAGCATGTTTGTGAGATATAGAGGGACACAAGTGAGGGAAATGAACGAAGGCGCTCAGTCATGACACCAAAATGTGTTTGAATGTTGAATGACAAATCGCTGATATTGTTATTAAAGCGCCCGTCCGTCTGCAGCTGCTGGTTTTAGGGAACGAGCTGCAGGCAGACGTTGCTGATTCCGCTGGTGTGTGCTTATGGCCGTGCGCTTAAATACCCTACTTTCCAATTCGCCTCGATAAGCATGTCAGATCACTCTTTCTGAATAAATGAGCAGCGGCGGCGAAAACGTGTGACACACCAACGGCAGCTTGCCTCTGAGAGAGAAAGGTTGGATGTGTTTTCTATAGAGTGGGTGCTCCTGTCAAGAAAGCCATAGAAAGCAGCTTGAATACGCCATATAGCGCACCTGGACCAACACACAGCATCAGATGCACCTTGGCCCTCTCAACCATGAACCCATCACACCCTGACTGAGACCTTTACCAGCATGCAAGGTCAATTCACACGACACTCCAAGCCTCACTACACAGCAATGCTGTAGCAGAAGCAGCTTGCGCTGTGCTGCGCTATGCAGGCTGTGGAGGGGCACCAAACGAGGTGGTGGTGGGCGCACCGGCCGGAAGGACTATGAGCGCGAGCAGCAGCGCCACCACGATAACCGACGCCACAACGGTCTCGAAGCAATCCCACAGAAACCGTCGCCCCTTGGCGGTGAGCATCAGGGCCAGCACGTTGATCAGCAGTGCGCCCGCGATGAGCGAGGTGGTGGGTAGGTCGGCCACCGGCGGCACCGCGCCCGCCCTCCACGACTCCGTCAGTATGTTCCATGCGGTCGCGAAGTCGTGACACACTAGTGCGTAATAGTCCTGTAGTGACTCCATCTCTGTTATTTCGCCGCTACCTGGCGTGTTCACTTCCCCCTCCTCGGCTACCCTCGCCAGCCCTCCTCCTCGACGGTGCAAAAGCGCGGCGGCGAGGCGCGGTTGACAAGCATGGAACATTCTTTTCTGAACTATGGGCGCGCGGAGTGCTGATACCGTAATAACCTTACTCTCGGGCAGGTTGGGGAGAGGGGAAGGAACGAATAGCAAAATGTTACTTACAGAATTATTAGAATGGAATACCGCGGTATGGTACGTACTGTGTATCGATTAGAAATAAATAATGTAAGTAATTATTGCCATTTATTTAAT
The DNA here is from genome assembly GCA_026401115.1 of Tetraselmis chui. Taxonomy (NCBI): domain Eukaryota; kingdom Viridiplantae; phylum Chlorophyta; class Chlorodendrophyceae; order Chlorodendrales; family Chlorodendraceae; genus Tetraselmis; species Tetraselmis chui. The sequence continues at coordinate 13,628 of JAPMLY010002185.1, read as the reverse complement.
GCAACGGATACGGGTACCTGTAGGCCAGCGGCAGCACTTTACAGGGATCCGAGCACCAGCTCAGCTCACCAAGATGACCAGATCACCAAAATCGTCACCAGCTCAGCAGCGATAGATGTACTTTACAGCGAGTGCAGGTACGTTACTACATGTATGGGTAAAGTGCTGGTCATATCATCCGAATAGCCATCAAGTACTACGTTCTGTATTCGGGACTGCCAGGCCAGCACGTCACTGTCTTGTCGGAGCGTGACGCGGCAGACAGCCATCTCTGTCATCGCAGCCAGGCATCGCAGCCAGCGCAGCGCAGGGCTATTTGGAACAGGCGCTTCCCGCCCCGCTCTACCTCCCCTCACACCACGATCTTCACCCTCTTGGATATAGCCGCAACATCCGCGCCAGCTCCCCTCGTCTCCGTAATACCGCGGCTCGGTCGAGCCGCGAGGCCTCCGCCCGCTTTACTTACCTCGCGTCGTGTCGGTTGGTTTCGGAACAGTCGCTCCTCCTGCAATTCTCGTCGCGATATCGAAAATAGCCGAGTCGCGAATGGCTCCGGAGATGGCTACTGGCAAGAGTGTAACGCTGAGCGCAGGGGTAGGAATGGAGCGTAAGCCTCCTGCATTATGGCTTGCCGTACTCGATGTTCTTCCGCATCAGCATCCCATCCCTCTAGCCGGCAGCCACTTATACCAGAACCCCGATCTCGAGGCGAAGGATGAGGGCGTACACACAACGCAGCGTCCCCGAAAAGTACGCGGACGGCCATCTCGTAACTCCGTAGTTTTTTGCTGCTCGGCGACCTGCTACTCGCGCTAACCTCGTCGCAGCATTGGGTGCTTCTGACGTTGGTCTTTCTCTCTGTCGCCTGGGCGCTGTGACACCGGGTCAGTCGGCAAAGCTGACGAAGCGGCAGGCGGAAAAGCAGAGCCGGGAGGAGATGAAGCGGGTCGCGGGCGAGGAGCTCTCACGGATCTGGATGTACCGGGACCCGGAAGTGAAGCGGCGAGCGAGAGACTATTTTGAAATGATGAGGGACCCGAACTGGAAGTAGGACGCCATTTTTAAACCCTACCCCCACCTTACTGTGCCCCTTGACCCCGCCTCGTGCTCACCGACGCGAGCTTTTGGTTCGGCTGTACAGACTCGTGTCGGATAAGAACGGATCGCAAGTGTGGCGTCTGCCTGGCGAAAAGATTCACCGAATTATGGGCGTCGCGGAGGTCAACCAGCCGCCCTCCATGTGCATGGACTACTTCAAGGTGCGTGCATGTCAAGCACGGCACTGTGATATGACAGCCAGGCACTCTCCATGTCATGGCAGCGGCTCCTTGTTCTATCTTTCTGACGCTGTGTGTGTTCTGTCTGCCGACACAGGACCCAACCAAAGTGTTTACCAAAGTCTTCCCACGCATCGACAAAATGTTTGTGAGCGGGCAGGTATGAGGCAGCACACGGAAGCCCGCTATTGGTGTTTTGCGCTGAAGCTTGTTATGGGGAGGGTGGTGGGTTGGGCTCCTGCAGGGAGCCCTCGCGCCATCCTGACTGACACCATCATCCATGTCTGCCGTGGCAACCTTCGTCATGTTACAGGTGCTGAGCTCAGACACGGGGCGGGGGTACTCGCTGTGCCAGGCTCTCTTTCGGCTTCCGAACCCCATTGGCGACGGCGCTGCCCGCGGGTTCCCTGCGAGGGAGATGGTGTGGGAGCAGGTACGTGGTGGCCGCCCAGCACTCGCCCGCCCATTGAGGCAATGAATGCAGCATGAGGAGGATTAAGAGGGGCGGGAGCTCTTTGCCTGAGTTATGTATGTGTGTACGGATGATCCGCAGATGGTGGCGAAGCTTCCCACCGGAAACGTGTTAGTCACGGCCAAATCGTCGGCGGAGAAGGAGCGGGTGATCGTGCCAAAGGCGGGGTCGGTCAGGGGGGAGATACTGACGTCGGGCTACTACGGACGGTGCGTGCAGTGCGCAAGGGGCAATAGCTATGTGTCAGCTCATATGTCCGTCGTTTGCATGTTTGTTTAAATGTGTATGTCTGGGCCGATGTTGTGTGTGAATGTATGTGTGTCATATGTGTTTGTGCATTTATGTGTCGACGTATATAATATGCATGTGTGTGTGTGTGTGCATATACGTGTGGTCTATATGAATCTGCCGGCTTATTCATATGAGAGTGTGTGTGTGTGTGTGTGTGTATCTTTGGGTTGGGGAAATGCGTTAGTGTGTGAATTTGTCTGTGAATGAGAGAGAGAGAGAGAGAGAGAGAATTTGCGTGCGTATGCTTTCATGTATTTATCAATGTTTGTCAATGATGTGAATGATCGTAGATGTGTGAATATGTAGTAGAGTTTGTGTTTATGAATTTGAGGGGGTTTGTATGTATGCAAACGCGTAGAAATTTTTGTGTGTATACGTTTGCGTGTATGCATTTGTGAATGTGTGTTTGTATGTTTGTATGAATTTCTTCGTGTATGTGTGTGATCGCAGCGCTATCCCGGCAAAGCCTCTGGTGGCTGGCGGGAAGGGTGGTTCGCGGGTGTGGTACATTGTGCAGGCGGACCCAAAGGGCATCCTACCAAAGTGGCTCGTGAATTTGGCGGCAACGAAGCAGGTAGGGCTCGTAGTCGGCCTGTTGCTGCAGCATTTGCAGTAGTGGTAGTTGTTGCTGTTGCTGTAGAGATGGCTACCTTGTTCCACCGTCGCTCGATGTCTGTGATCGAGACAACGTTGTATTTATGTACCTGCTCCCCCCCCCCCCCCCCCCCCCCCGGTCCACAGGCAGCGAACGTAACGAGGTTGTCAGAAATGTTCAAGAACTGATCGAGAATTGGACACAGCACCGGAGACATTGGGTTGCATGATGCCCACACCGCCTTCGTTCCATTCTTTTCCCCTCTCTATGCCAGCACGTCGTCAGGCTGAGGCACATAAGGGGTGGGGCGATGAGCCACGAGATTTTTTTCGTAGAATCGCCACGTTTGAAAGTTATGCTACGATATTTTGTGTTTTTCGTAAATGCTACGGTTTTGTATTTGTTATGTTTTTAAGGTGGCAGAAATCCATTCGTTTAGAAATGTTTAGCGGCTCCGCTGCAGGCGACGCACTGGGCGTCTATCTGCATGATTATCAACCATGCGTGGCCGTGCCGAGGAGTGCAAGGGGGGCGCCGTGTGTTTCTGAGCCTTGCGGCATAATGATGTGATACGCATTGCGTATTTATAAAAAAAAATGTAAGAGGAAAAGTGCAAGGAAAAAATGAGCATTCTGTTCATTGTATTGGGTACCTCTGTCGCTCGCTCCTGCACCAAAAGATGATCAAATCAACAGCAATGAACTCTACTCGCACAAGCAAGTTGTATTGGCATGTCAAGTTTTTTGGGGGATGTGCGACGTGAATTCATGCAACGTCTTTCTGCTGCTCTTCATGGCACTCTGGGTTCCTATCTCGACGCTTTTCAGGAGGGCAGTGCCGGTGCTGTGGCATGCCTTCCTGTTCCTCGGGCTTTGGTTTTTTCCTCTTTTCTTCTATGTGCTTGGTGGCTTATGCTGACTTTTTGTAAGAAAGTTTTGAACATTTGATGAAGTACATGTGTGTTCACTTTTTGTTTTTTTACAGGTACGGCGGGTAATTTCTCCAACCGCGCTCGGCCGGAGTCTAGGCGTTTTGTATCTCGTCTCGGCCACGGCGCCCTTGCGTTTTTGGCTTCGGACCCGCCTACTTCGGGTGGCCTGGGCGAGCTCCGTGAAAAGTTCCCTGAGCACTACGACGCAGTTTTCCGCGTCGCGGTCTGTCGCATCTTCGGCCTACCCTCATCTCGCATCCTCTCTTCTCTACGCTCCCCCACTGCTTGTGCTTCTTGCCATCTCTCGGTTCAAGCTATGCGGGGTGCGTTCTCGTCGGCGGGTGTTGACATGTCGGATGATGCGCGGGCCACTGCTTTTGCGGACCATTTGGCTCGTTGCGGCGGAGATGCTTCGGTCCACACCGCTTACTCTTGGTTAGTGACGGCCCTTGCGGAAATCATCTCCGAGGTTCGTGGCGCACTCGGGGTTGGCGTCGAGGTCCTCACAGATCCCACGATGTTAGTTCAACTCCCCAACGGCAACGACGGTCTCCCCGCGGATGTGGGTGTCTTGCACTATCACGGCATCCGAGGCTCAAAACTTGCCCTTGATGCCGTGGTTTCCGGTTTGTTCGGCGTGTCTAGCCCCCGTCACCCGAAGTCGCTCTCCGCCGTGCTGAGAAGACCAAGTTCGAGAAGTACTCGGAGGGGTTGAGGAGTCGCCCCGACATCCGCTTCATTCCCTTTGCAGTCACGGAATTTGGTACTCTTGGCGGCCACGCCACGGCTTTCTTGACGGAGCTAGCCAAGCAGGCAGCCGCATCTAAAGGGATGCACGTGGGCAAGTTGTTGGCCTCCTGGCGTCGAAAGGTCTCTCTCGCCGTCCATGTTGCTCACGCGGACAACGTCTTGCGTGGTTTGTCCGCCGCTGCGGACGGCACGGAGGCCACTTCTTCCTCGGCTGGGATGCCTTCTCCGGCCACGGCGCTCTTCACCCGCGCCATGGGCCGCAAGCGTCCCCGTGCTTCCTCGAGCGGCGCGTGAGGCGCCGCTTGTCGCCTCCACGTGTTGCATTCTCGGCGTGGCTTAAGAGTTTCCTTAGTATAATCTGCTAGTTTTATGCACAATGTAGTGCTTTCCTTTTGCTGTGCTTTGGATTCCGTGATCCTCTTGTCACTCTTGCCCTCTTGTTTCCCCTCCCACTTTCCCTGTCCGTGCTCATCTGGTTCTTCTTGTAAACAAAATGATACGGCGGGTAATGAAGTTTTGATTACAAGAGGAACAACATGAGCACGGATAGGGAAAAAGCGACGGGTAACAAAAGCGCAATTGTGACGAGAGGATCACGGAATCCATAGCACAGCAAAAATGGGTATTTGCTCGATACGGCTCTTCAACATCTGAACAGCAGCAATATGTTCACTAAGTAATATCCGGAGGAGGAGGACAGTGATGACGCTGTGGCATACCTTCCTCCCTTCCTTCGGGCTTAGGTTTTTTCCTCTCTTATTCTTTTTGCTTGGTGGCCCCCACTTCCTTTGCTTGTAAGAATTTCTTTATGACTTATTAATATCCGAAGGGTAAATTTTGAAGGGCATATCCGAAGGGTAAATATCCGAAGGGCAAATTTTGTAGCTGTATGTGTACCACTAGGCAACGCGATGCATGAGAATTCAGATGATTACAAGGAAAGCAGTGAAAGCCAACAATGTAGGAGGAAATATCCCCATGTACACTAAAAGTGGAAATCACCAAGCACAAAGGACGGAAAACGGCGGGGAGTTTTCTGCGTGAAAAGTAAGTAAGTACTACGAACTAGTGATGTACTGCACACAGGAACGGAGCACTAGAAAAGATCGGTTTTCTAGGCGCGTAGGATCAGCCTTGCGAAATGAAATAAAGGTTGTTGAACGTGAGTCGGTCGTAATTCTTTCGAGTAACTACACTGATTGGCATCTTGCCTTTCCACTTTCCTAATTTTCTGTCGGGTTGCTGCGTGCCCCCCCTTTTTTACGGCCACTAACGCCACGAATGCTATGTCTAACGAGTTCGTTGCCCCATATGCGGCCACACCACATGTATTTCTCGCCTCGTACCCGTGGGCGTTTTCGAATGCGTGGATCTTTTTCCATACGCTCGATCGCGGGCGGCGGTGAATTGGGTGGCCGGCTTAATAATACTTGGACGTGGTCCTGCCGTGCGTATGCTGGTGTTATCATGAGGTAAGCACAGTCCATCGTTGGGTTTAATTGGGAATATGCACAGCTTAGAGGTGCCGTTGCCGCTGCACAACACAACCGTTAAATCCATGTACGGCCATTTCTGTTACGGGCCGCGGGCCGAAACTGTTAAATGATCATCCATGATTTAATAGTCGCGTAGTTCATCTTTTGTTGTTAAATGATTAGGCACACACTCCTAATGTATCACTTGCTAGTGTGAGCGTTGCACGCTTGGATTCGGCTGCCGCTTCCGGGTTGTTAGACGACGCTGCTACTTACCACACACATGGACGATTGTTGCCCGCATCCCGGCCGCATTAAGTCGACTAGGCGGGCGTATTTTAATTATTGTCGTCTACATACGCGGGCTTAGGGCTATACACGCCTCGTCGAGCATCTCGGGACCACATTGACTAGTTTTCTTTGCGTTGTCTTCGATACGACACACCGTCTCGCAAGACGGTCAGACGTGCTTGAGCCGTGGGGTTCTAGCACCGCACCGTCGCACTCTTCTTACGTCCGCCATGCCGCCTTACGGCTCACTACGTCCACGTCAAGTGGTCGTGAGTCATTTCCGTCACAATCATACGAGTGGTTTGGCACGCTTATTCTACGTAGTGCAGTACTCCGAATATAGTGTAATGCTTGTGCTTCGTAAAAGCACTTGCGTTGCCCAAGTAAGATTTTTTTTGGAAGCACGTGTCTGGTGGCTTCATCGAGCACGATTACGACGTCCATGAACCTCTGCGGTTGTATGCTTAATACGAGTGGTGAGGGGTCGCTCGATAGTAACGACACGCGTAGTCGGCTGTCGGTTGTCGGCAGTGGAGAGCAAAAACCCCAAGTGTGTGTTTGCTCTTCATATTCGCAACATATATGAATATTGTCAGGCCCACCGTACGTGGCGACCTGTGCAATTCTGCGACCATGGAGCGTACTCTTCACGTTCGTGACACATGAATGGAGTTAGGCCAACCGCTCGTGATGACATGTGAGCTCGGGTTTGGATGACTCTATATCATCCAGAAATTCTGCGACCCAGTTTTTTTCTGTGCAATTACTACGTATGAGACACGTTGTTATTGTGCGTACTCGTCACGTTCGCTACACACGAATGGAGTTAGGCCCATCGCTGGCGGTGACATGCGAGCTCAGGCTCGGATGACATTGTATCATCCGCAAATTCTTCCACACCGATTTCCATGTTCGATTATTGTGTGTGTGGCTAGTGGTAATTGCGGTCATTCTTCATGTAGCATCTGGAGTGAAGTCAAGCCCAGTGTTCGTGGTGACTTATGCTTGAGCTCAAGCTCGGATGAGCCAATATCATTCGGAAATTCAGAGAAATAGATTTCCCAATGTGATTAATGCATTTGAAGCTAGTGGTACAAGTACACGGTTCTTTACCTTAACATAGCCGATATAATCTCACGGCAGACATGTATAGAGGCGGCCCGGTCTATGGTTGTGACATGTCGTTCGCATCTTATGTTTGCGCGTGAAAAGTTGCTAAGACCGCATGCGTTGGCCCCGGTGGCCGTCCACCTCCTAAAAGTCCATATGCTCCTCTTGGACACGGTAACCGTTTTGCACGCTTGGATGTCCTTAGTCAGCCTAACGGTGCTATCCTAGCTGGCGCTCATAGCGCGTCCCTCTTGAACAATCAGCCCCGTCCACGGCTCGCACATGTGCCGGGCGATAGAAAATGAAGGCCGTGCCATTCTTGCGGTGCTTATGAGCTGCCCGAATGCAACAACCAACGCGGCTAATTATAATGCAAGCATGGTTCGGCCTTGTTTCCCTTGCGGATCTGTCCCCCACCGAACGCCCGGGCTTATATACCTATGACATTATGAGTGCATAGTTCTCTTAATGTTCGTGCTACATGGTGGAGCCAAACCGCTGTGACGCGGCGTCTGAAGAAGCTCCGGCTTAGATGAGACCGTGTCATATCGTAAGCGTGTGACCCACGGTGCCCCTTGTAATTAAACGCCTATGATGCTCCTGACCCTCGTGCTTTGTGTGCTACAATTTACGCATTCTGTTTATCACGCGCTGCGGTAGTATTGCACAATGATTTATATAGAGTTATTGATTTGTGTACAACCACGGGTGCCCGACGTGGTTAACTACATCTACGGCTTTGATGAGCGTGACTATAACCCTTCGTCGTATCTGCACGACAAATTATTACAAGACCCTTTAGGAGTCGCTTTAATCTTTGTAAAATATTGTGTGCACGCGACCTTTGGCTCCGCCGATCTTGCTAAACTCTCGTAGAATACACTCAGAGCCTACCCAACAAGTGAGTTGTCGTATAAGGTCCCGCATGATTGCATGGTGCAATGCATAGATAACGGGGAGTTTTCCGCGTGTAGTGGAAGTAAGTTGTACGAACAAGTGATGAACTACGCACTAGAACGGAGTGTCTGAAAATACCGGTTTTCTAGGCGCGTAGCACCATGCCTTAAGGATGCGACATGTGAGTCGGTCGTCATTCTCTCGAGTAACACTTAATGGCATCTTGTCTCCCCTCCCCCCCCCTTGCCCTCCCCATGTTGAATGATTGGAGTATTTCGAGGTTACTGACGCTTGGTGATTGGCCCCAATATTTCATACATTCGATAGCGCGAACAACAACGATACCCTTGTCTCGCAGGATTGGCGAGGGATCAATGTACGTCCTCCCTTGGAAGGTGCATAGCACGATATTTACTCCATGTAACTTCAACCCATGAAATCTCCCCGGACGATTTAGGACGTAGAGCGTGGTGAGCACGTGCGGAGGTTGAAGAGGGGGGAGACAATACTACGAGTACGAGCTGGCTGGAGGTGCAGTCGTACTTGGAGTACTTATTTCGAAGTGGCCGGTACTGTAGTAGACATTGAGAATGTTAACACAATGGGACATTACTTGCCACCTAGACTCCTTCCTTTTCTTAAAACCAATTCCCGTATTCTGACCACCTCGGTTAGTATGCTCTGAGGCTACCCAACAAGTGAGTTGTCGTATCAGGTCCTGCCTGATTGCATGGTGCAGTGCATAGAAACCCCCCACTACAAGCCTAAGCACGAGGAACAGGAAGGCATGCCACAGCATCAGCACTTTTCTTGTAATCAAATTATATTCTATGTACCGAGTACTAAATATGATAATAATAATATCTGTTTTGATGCAACGGTCACTGTGGTACGGGATTTACCAAATCGGCAGCGCAATTCGATATCTGAGTATGTAATGGAGCGGGAACGTTAACTGTCGATTGGCCGTGCAACCATGAAACACACATGACCATGAACTGGCTCCGTCTCACGTCGTGAAGAACGGCGCCGGCAAACTTCTTGCCTTCACGGAGCCAAACCAACCAGCGCTCTTGCCATCGTGTCGTTTGAGACAGAACGCCTGTCTGTTGTCGTGTGACTCTGTATAGCTCATGAATTCAGCACGTCAGAGGTAATAATGCGTCGCGGAGCCGTGCCGGACGACGTCACTTACCCTATCGGCCTATTTGTATCGTCGCAGATGCAGAAGCCTGGCGTCTCAGTCTAAAGGTGTGGCACTCCCGCCTTCAATTATTTTTTTCAACTATTTCCTCCTCGCTGCGCAGTTTCACCTATCATTGTTTACTTGTCAGACCTACGCTGCCGCTGAATGACATCAAGTGTTGGGCTCGCGTCCGCGCGTCGTACGAATAAAGACCGTTTGTATGAATTATTAAAACAACCGCCCGCCAACCGCCGCGTGCATATCGAGCGCTAACACTCTTCTCTATGGCACTGCTGCTGGTTTTGCATTCGTACAGGTTGCAATCAAAGGCGACGGTATTTTTTCAGCACGGGGCCCATACCTGCAACTGCTTCAGTGCTGTAGGTTTGCCCGATATATGGCGGTACTACAGTGCAGTGCTGGTAGGTGTTGAAGGAGGCAGCTAGTCGGGTGATGTACGGGAACAACATCGCTCCGCCGGCAAAGGACTCCAGTAGGGGTTAAAAAGGCTACCTGATAACAACCTGGTGGCGCAAGGCCAACAGCGCGCCCGCGCATTTTGAGGCGGTAGTGCTGAAGTGTCGATGAGCTCGTCCTTGGTTGCCAGCCGTGCTCAAACTGCTTACGACCACCCGCCCAGAAACGACGAGCAAGATGTTCCAACAGCGGCCGCCGCCGCCGGTGATAAAGCAGCAGCCAATAAAACTGCTTCGCTCCACTCAGTGCATTTTTGGCGCTGGCTTGGGCCAGTAGCTCTTCTGGTCTTTGTCGTTGGGTCAGTAGCACCCGGAGCTCGAGGTGTGGCTACACTGGTGCCTCATCAGCTGCTGCCGTACCGGGCGGATTACGTAATACGTTCATCAGCAGGCGACCCTTTCCCTGCATTTTTGAATTGGAATAAGTCTCACCAAGTTCAAGGCGGAGCTTCTTCAGCAGCGCTGCCATCAGTCTTAACAGAGTCGACTGCGGACATTAACGGCCTGGCTCAAGAAGGACTCGAAAATATTGCTGGTGATGACGCCGCTGCTGTGATATCATCAGGTACGGGTACATTCGTATGCATTATCTATGATAATATATAGGCTTTTTCTTCTAATAATTTGATTAATATACCATGGTGATGTCTTAAATATACCGTACTGATTACAACAGTGAAGGCGGCGATGCTGAAGCTTAGAACAAATTAGCAACTCACTCGTCATGCATTAGCTTTGAGTATTGCTGAGAAGATGTTGCAGCATACAGTAATGGATGGATAAAGCTTAGGTGCATGGTGCAGACGGAAGTACGGAGTATCCCATTCAAGTACTGTTTGATGCCGTGGAGAGATGTAACATGTTTCAATGGAGATATTACGCCTGCGAGCCATTCGTTCTCCAGCTTGCAGGGGAAAAAAGTACGAAAAGAGTGATAAGTATAATGAAGTTTCTATTGTCGTAAGAACTTTTTGTTGCCTTTAATAGTTTCTATTGTCGTTATGTTTGCTAATTGTGCATGTGAGTCTTGTGTACGAAGTCAGTAAGTAAGTAAGTAAGTAAGTAAGTAAGTAAGTAAGTAAGTAAGTAAGTAAGTAAGTAAGTAAGTAAGTAAGTAAGTAAGTAAGTAAGTAAGTAAGTAAGTAAGTAAGTAAGTAAGTAAGTAAGTAAGTAAGTAAGTAAGTAATTATATATGTATGTATGTATGTATGTATGTATGTATGTATGTATGTATGTATGTATGTATGTATGTATGTATGTATGTATGTATGTATGTATGTATGTATGTATGTATGTATGTGTGTGTGTGTGTGTATTTATGCATGGATGTATGTATGTTTGTATGTATGTATGTATGTATGTATGTATGTATGTATGTATGTATGTATGTATGTATGTATGTATGTATGTATGTATGTATGTATGTATGTATGTATGTATGTATGTATGTATGTATGTATGTATGTATGTATGTATGTATGTATGTATGTATGTGTGTATGTATGTATGTATGTATGTATGTTCGTATGTATGTATGTATGTATGTATGTATGTATGTATGTATGTATGTATGTATGTATGTATGTATGTATGTATGTATGTATGTATGTATGTATGTATGTATGTATGTATGTGTGTATGTATGTGTGTATGTATGTATGTGTGTATGTATGTATGCTCGTATGTATGTATGTATGTTTGTATGTATGTATGTATGTATGTATGTATGTATGTATGTATGTATGTCTGTATGTCTGTATGCATGTATGTATGTATGTATGTATGTATGTATGTATGTATGTATGTATGTATGTATGTATGTATGTATGTATGTATGTATGTATGTATGTATGTATGTATGTATGTATGTGTTTTAGTGAGTAGGTTTGTTTGTATGTATGTTTGTATGTTCGTGTGTATGTATGTATGTATGTATGTATGTATGTATGTATGTATGTATGTATGTATGTATGTATGTATGTATGTATGTGTGTATGTATGTGTGTATGTATGTATGTATGTATGTATGTATGTATGTATGTATGTATGTATGTATGTATGTATGTATGTATGTATGTATGTATGTATGTATGTATGTATGTATGTATGTATGTATGTATGTATGTCTGTATGCATGTATGTATGTATGTATGTATGCATGTTTGGTATGATTCATGTATGTATGTATGTATGTGTTTTAGTGAGTAGGTTTGTTTGTATGTATGTTTGTATGTTCGTGTGTATGTATGTATGTTCGTGTGTATGTATGTATGTATGTATGTATGTATGTATGTATGTATGTATGTATGTATGTATGTATGAATATATGTATGTATGAATATATTTATGTATGTATGTGTGTGTGTATGTATGTGTGTATGTATGTATGTATGTATGTATGTATGTATGCTCGTATGTATGTATGTATGTATTAATGATTGATTGTATGTATGAGTGTATATGTGTATGTATGAATGTTTTTATGTGTGTACGCATAAGTATATGTACATATACACATCGATATGTACATTCCAATTGTCTATTCATTCAGTTTTACTAGCTTATTGTTTTGGTCTTAGTGTTGAGTGCAGTGGGCACCATAGCTCCGAAACTGTACGTGCACCAAGTCTTATGCATGTTCATAGTTAATTGTTGACCTCCGAGGAGTTACAATGAAACACCTTATGAAATGACATTTGTGATATATCATATATAGACATCGAGTACCATGTGTACATGCATGTGTATATGTGCACTAACTGCTCTTCAATTCAACCTCTTGTACCTCCGCCCATGTTCCCCCCGTGCGATTGCACGCACGAGCCTCCGACACTCCACCGTATAATACCGACCACTCAATACGAATGTGAAATGTACAGTGTACCACCCGACTTCAGGTGGGATACAGTAATCGTATGTTAACATCGTCTCAAAGAAATGTTAAGATTCAATTTATGAAGACGTTCTAACATTTGAGGACAGCATTGCATATTTCTTTTATTTTTGTAAGCTCACAGGCCCACCCGTATGCATAATTAATGCATTAGCCCATGTTGTAGCCCCACTTCCCTCTCACATTTCTCTCATTCATATCGATCAGTTATTTTTCAAAGTTTATCTCGCTTTTTACGTTTATAGATCCACCGTAGCTGACACTAGTGCGCACATACTAGTGCATGTATGTTGATGTGGCGTAATAATGGTATGGGCAGCGTCGGTGGCCGTGTATTTTTTTAGTGTTGGTATTTATGAAGAAGACATTGCAAATTCTTATTTACCGGTGAATTGCAAAATTTACACATTTTTGCTGTAACACAGGTTCGATAGTCCTTTGTATGGGTGTAAATAGCTAACATTGATTTTAAAGGCAAACGTGAAATCCGAAAGACCTAAAAATTTCAACGAATTGTACTTAAGTATTTGTGGTTAATTGGCTGCATACTTCGAGCTTGACTTACGAACTTTAGTGTGATACAGCTAGGTTCTATAATTCTAAAACTTTGTTGTTTGTCTTGCGCTGTGGTTGATATAGGAAGAAGCAACAAGACTGGGCGGAAGCTCCAACAAGGCTCTTACTGTGAGATTTATAATGGAAATTCAGCCTATGATCAGTCTTGTGTTTCCGAGTCTGAACCACTGGAGTCATGCATTGCCACCGGCTGCGGGACCAAGATCGGGCCTGCTGGATTTTCATTCTACGTTTGCTGCGCATCCGTTTGCTGCGACTCCCCAAGCAGTGATCCTCGGGATGCATCGCCCCCTCCCCCGCCTCCTCCCCCCCCCCATCGTCCACCTCCACCCAGCCCTCCCCCTCCCAGCCCTCCTCCTCCTAGCCCCCCTCCACCCAATCCTCCTCCACCTCGCCCTCCTCCTCCTA
>JAPMLY010002184.1:0-58049 GCA_026401115.1 Tetraselmis chui | reverse complement strand
CCACAATCTCCCGGCCGCCACCACCCCCTCCCCCGGCCCCAACAGCCCTCACCGGTCACCCCCGGCCGACACGGCCGAATGCCATCATTAGTCCCCCACAGGTAAACCCCGAGGTTAGACCCCACACACCACCCCACGCCCCCCAGCCCGATATCCGCAAGCACATTGTAAGCACCACGCTTCATTCAACTCTCCCTGCCCACTTTACCCCCCGCACCTGCTGCATAGCTCTGCATAATTACCTATTCGACCTAAACCTTGAATACGGCCTCCCTACACCCATCGGCTACCTCGATTCCTCCGCGGTTCTCTCTTTCCAATGGGGACGCTACCATGACCTCTCCAACCTCTACTGTCTTGCTTCAACATTGACTAAACTCCACACCACTCCCGCCGCCTCCTATATTGTTATCACTAACAACGAAGTCGACAATCACCACCACAACTCCCAATTCCCCCGCCAATGGACTAACCTCTCCAACCGCGGCTCCCCCCCCCCCCCCCGCCGGGTACGCCTAACCACTCTCTCCTTGTCCTCACAGGCAACACTCTCACTTCGGCCTTCTCCACCTAACTCACACCTTCGCTACATGGATTGACTCTCTACACCACCCCCCTCCGCCCGACCTTCTCGCCCGCTCTCTAAATCTTCTCTCCGACTGGAACTCCCCCCCCCCACCCGTCGATGACCTCCGCTCACTCAACCCACCCCGACAAAACGACTCCGACGGAGCATGGTCGTGCGGAACCCACGCTCTCCTCCACACCTACTTCATCACCACAGCCCCCCCGGACCAACAATACAACCCCCCTCGTTCGACCCTAGAGCCTCGATATACTCCCTCCACACCCTCCTATGGAACCACACCTTCCGCTCCACTCCCCTCCCAAAAGGACGCCCCCACCTCCTTTCCGCCCTCCACCCCACCCTCCCACCCTCCCCCCCTCAGCTCCCCACCCCTCCTCTCCCCCTCCCCTCAGCCGCCCCTCTCCTCCCCCCTCCCTTCCACTCCCCCCCATCGACCACCCCCCCGACGTCTCTCCCAGCACCGCCCATCCCCTCCCCTCCCCCATCCTTCCACACCACACATCCCAACCACTCCATCTCCTCACCCTTAGCACCCGCGGCCTCCACACCTCCATTATGGATGTTGAACAACTCTCCACCTAACACCGCCCGGACGTCCTCATCCTTACCGAAACCAACCATGCCACCCACAAATCCCGCTTGCGTATCGCCCTCCCCCAATACCACCTCAAAAGCTCCCGACCCTACTACTCACATGTGCCCCTACCCAACGCAAGCGTTCTCTTCGCGGTCCGCAGAGCCTCATTCCAGCCTGCCACTGTCCTAACCCCGCCCCCCCACCTCATCCCCCATATCGCCGGAATAAAAATCGTCCCTCATTCAGGCACCCCCTACCTCCTCATAGGATCTTACATGCCCCAACTCCACACCCCCAAGCTGACCCGCTTATATGCCGAAGTTGCAGCATGGGGCCTCCGCCAGGCAGACGACCACCCGCAACACCGCACCCTCTAGGGAGGAGACTTCCAAACGACCACCACCACAGGTACATGTCATCCTGCCCTCACCTCCCTACTTAAATCCCACCTCCAACCCCTCCACAACCCCATCCCTACCTTCCCCCGCAGCGGAGGCTGCCTTGACCACTGGCTCACCACGCCCCCTTCACCTCTCACCCTCCCACCGTCCTCTTGCTCGATGTTCCCCTCCCCCTTCCACTTCACTCACCACTCTGCAATCCACCTCGTCATTCCCGCCCCTCTCTCCCTCATGGCACATCCCCCCCCTCCCCATACCCATCCCCACACACATCACACAACGCGCAAACTCAACTTTCGACTTCCCCTCACACCCGACCACATGCAAACGTATCAAACAAGCACACCCGACCTCATCAACCAAACAGCCGCCCTCCACGCAGACATACTCAACACCTCACATACCTCGGCCTCCCACGACACCCTCGACACCCTCGCCTCACGATTCACTACACTCCTCTCCCAACACATGGACCACGCCCCCACAATTTGGCCTCTCCTCCCCGCCAAAAAACCCCGCCCACCCCAGGAGTCCCTCGACCCCACTTGGCTTACTAAAAAAACACGCAATCACATACTCAAACTCCGCAAATGTAGCACGAACATCGGCCCCCTCCCCTACGCCCAAGCCCTCTTAAACACGAACGAACATCTATCACCTGACGCCATCAAACAACAGTGCCAAGCCCGCATTCGCCAACTCCTCCGCACCACCACCACAGATAAGCTCAGAAAAATGAAAGCTCGAGCCAATACGGCCAACGACACCTGCCCTAAATCCTCCCACCGCCGATCAAAAATTAAAAGCGGCCTCCTACCCCCCGCCAGCGCCGCCTCGACCCTCCACCGCATTACCCAGCCCGATAAAACTACCGCAGCCTCTCCCTCCGCCGTCATAGAAGCGGTCCACTCACACTTCGCCTCCGAACTCGGCCGCGCCACCCCACACGAACTGCCCACCCCCCCCCGTGGGAACTCCCCGACAACCCCGACAACTTTACCATCGAACCCCGCGGAGACCCCTCTCTCACTCTCGCCGACATGATTACCCGCGATACTTTCGATAAAACCCTTAACTCCCTAGGCACCGGCAAAGCCCCATGCCCCGACGGTATCCCCAATGAAATAATCAAGTTCTTACCACCGGCGACCCGCTCCGCCCTCTTCTCCCTCCTCTCCCTCCTCGCCCACAGATCCTACACCCCTCCTGACTGGTGCCACAGCACAACCTGCCTGCTACACAAAGAAGGCGACCCCTCCCTCCTCGACAACTACCGCCCTATCGCCCTCATGAATAACCTCCTTAAACTATAGACAGCACTTATCAAAGCTGCATGCTCAAACTACGCCGAAACACACGGCATTCTCAGCGACCAACAAGACGGATTCCGACAACACCGCAGCATCCACGACGCCCTCTCCTCCCTCATCATGACGATGGAGGACGCGAAACTCCACAAAAAAGACGTCTACGTCATGTACACAGACTTCAAGGGCGCCTTCAACGCCGCTGACCACTGCATCATGTTCAAACACATGCGTCAACCTCGGTATGCCCCCCACCTTTGTCAACACATGCGAGCACCTCTACGGGGTCTCAACCACAGACTATATTACCCCACATGGCCCCCACCCCCTCCATCAATATAAATCGCGGAACCCTACAGGGGGACACCCTCTCCCCCTTTCTATTCACCCTCTTCCTTGAACCCTTCCTTCGCTGGCTCACAGTGGGTAGCCGGGGCTATCGCCCAGGCCCCCCCGCCACTAACGTCGACCCCACAGAACCCACAGCCACCTACCCAGGACACGGCTTCGCCGACGACCGCAGCCTCGCCACGGGCTCGACCCCCAACATGACCATCCAGCTCAGGAAACTCTCTCTCTTCAGCGCCTACACAGGCATGACCGTCAACATCCGCAAATGCTGCATCACCGGTGCCCTCTGGCGCACAGGCAACGACCTCACCATGGCCAACACTGCCCTCCTTGCTTCCCGCCTGCAAACTCAGTTCATCACCATCAGCTCCACCCCGGCCCCCATCCCCTCCCTTGGCCCCTCGGACACATACCGCATCCTCGGGGTTGAGCTTAACACCTCCCTCACCTTCACCAAACACTGGCACGAACTAAAACGTACCACAGCATCCCTCATCACCGCCCTTTCCACCTCCCCACTAACACAATCCCGCAGAATCAGGGTCATCCGTGGACTCCTCATCGGCAAACACTTCACCCTCCAGCTCGGCCTCTTCACCGACTCCCAACTCGACACTCTCGAAGGCCAAATCTGCCGCGCACTCCGCTCCGCCGTCTCCTCGGTACGTAACCTCCGCGCACCCCGCACCGCCCTCCATCGCCCTCCCTCCGACCTCGGCTACGGCCTCCCCTCCCTCAAAGCCCACGCCGCACAACTCACAGTCTGCCACCTACATAAAATCATGAACAACTCAGGATATCGGGGCCACATGGCCCGCGCACACATCCGCACCTTATCCACCACGTACTCCCACTGGCCCTTTGAATCCATCATGTCAACCTGTTACACCCCACCCGCACTCAGATGCTTAGTCAGAGCTAAGCGCGATGCGGGCACCCTATTCCACAACATCCCTCCACTCTCCCTCACCAACCCTATCGCCTCCACACTCCGCGCCCACTTCACCACCCAAGACAACGCCCTCCTCGCCTCACTCCGAGACAAAGCCACACACATCACCGACCCTCACATATGTAAGCAAGCCTACTGCGACTTCTCTCCCCGCAAAACACACGCCTCCCTCCTCCCCCGCCTCAACCCCCTCTGGAAAAATAACATCACCACGTGGCCACAAGTCCTCCTCAGAGCCACCTCATCCTCCTTCATCCTCAAATCCTGCAAATCCATTTCCAAACTCACGGGGTCCACCACCCCACTCTCAGTCCCCATCCGCCTTCTCGCCGCAATCCTCACCGAACCCTCCAACACTATCCACAACCGCCTCCCCATCACACAACCCACCCCCTCCACCCACTATCCACCCCTCATGGATTCCCCTCCTCTCCCCACACCTCCCTCATCGCTCACCCCCCACCCTCTCATCCGGCATCTACACCTCACGCACCATTCACCCCACCCCCACCGCACCCACCACACACTTAGACACAGAATCCCTCCCCCCCTCAGACCACCACTACCCCCCCCTGCGACGTTACTCGCATCATTTCCAAACACAAGGACACCGAATACGGCCAAACGCAGTACATGGTAGAATGGGCCCCGGAACACCTCACAGAATGGGACATTCAGTTACAACTCGACGACGACTTCCGCCTCATCTCCTCCACCCCCACATCGGTATGCCTCCCCACCCCCCCCCCCCCCCCCCCCCCCCCGCCGCTTGCTCCATCTGTCATGACCCATTGCACACAGAGCCCACCTCCACATGCTGCACATGCCCGCACTTTGCCGTACACTCCCAATGCCGGCCAGCCCAGGGACCCGCCACATGGCAGTGCGACTAGTGTGTCCGCGGCCAACAACACGACCTCACCCCGCCTCCATGAAGTCCAGTAGGCCCCATGCCTACAACTACACGACACCATCAGTGAGACCCCCTCCGGCCCCACCGCCCTCACCGCATTCAACTCAAGCTTTGTCCTCTCCACCACACCAATTCTGCTAGAACCCGGACCCCCTCCCTGGTCACACCCCCTAATCACATTCAACCACGACCCTATCCACCCCGACCTCGACATGCTCCCTACCGGTAAATTTGCCATCCACGCACACCCATCACTCCACGACACCACCGTACTCTGCACTCCCGACGGCCGCGCGGTCACCACCCTTAACGGCCCCCGCGTCCGCCACTTATTCCAACTCTTCCGCCCAGAACTCACACAACTCACGTTCGAAGAGGAGGTCTACCACCTCCTCACTCGCCTAGGCTCCCGCTCAGAAATTAACTCACCCACACCCGCCACCACCACCCGTAATAGATGGGCCACCAGAGAAGACCTACTCACAGCTCTCCGCCACACATTCCGCATCCATACAGAACTCTACTCCGACCCCCTCAATAAATCCCTACACTCCACCACATATCACTCACTCTACCCCGAAGACATAGTCTTCTCATCTAGTGGCAGCAATGCCCCACACACATGGCAAGGCACCAACATCGCCAAACCCGAATACGACCACGAATGCATGCGCCGCGCCATGGAACACGCAATCACCAGCGCACACCTCACAGCCCCACACACACCCAGCGCAACCATCCTCATCCTCCCCCGATGGGAACACACACCCTACCGCCACTCCAAATACATCAACTCTCCATACACCCACCACCTTTACACCCTGCCCAATGACGCAAACACCTTCCTACTCCCCCGACCAACACACGGGCAACCCCACCCCTACCCCATTCGGCACACGCTGGATGGTAGACATTTACCTCGTAGCAAACCCCCTCGCACTCTCTACCCTCCCATCACACACAGCCATGACCGCACTTCACAACACCCTCGAATCTATCTACGACACTCACCTCCCCAACCCCACCATCATCATCCCTCCCCCTCACTTCTTCGACACCTACTCACCCCACTCGGCAGGGATATACCACCTCCCCCCAAACCCAACTCATCCACTCACATATCCCCACCCGGAAAGCATGCCACTAACATACCACCCCACCAGAGGCACTCTTGCTTGGAACTGGCAAGACTTTGTCTACACAGATGGCTCGAAAAAGGTGGCTCATCCC
Organism: Tetraselmis chui; assembly: GCA_026401115.1. Classification (NCBI taxonomy): domain Eukaryota; kingdom Viridiplantae; phylum Chlorophyta; class Chlorodendrophyceae; order Chlorodendrales; family Chlorodendraceae; genus Tetraselmis; species Tetraselmis chui. Next base: position 51,729 of record JAPMLY010002184.1, on the reverse strand, counting down.
CTCTCGGAGCAGCAGCCACACACCCCGCCTCGGACACCCGAATAAAAATCCTGGTAACCTCTACCCCTCCCTCGCACACAATAAGTCGAGCTGAACTTGCTAGAATAGATATAGGGCTCCAGCAACTCGGCCGCACCCACCTCCTTACAGACAGTGCGTGCTCCCTCCGCCTCATACAAGGATACTAAAAGTGCCCTTCCGCTTACAGACACAACATCCATCGTGATACGCTCCACTCCATCACACACACCCTCAGAACCCGCTGCGACGCAGGCATCCGCACACACCTCGGCAAAATAAAAGCACGCAACCACTCCCTAGGTAACGACCTCGCAGACGCACTCGCTAACCAAGTCGCGGATGGACACCCACCCGACACCACATACACCACAGGTTCAGAGGTCACAATAGGCCACCGGACCTGGCCATACACCCTCAAAGCTGACGCACACACCTACAACACCAAACGCACACACCCACCCCTCTCGCAAACAACCAAACACGGAGCCCTCCTCGCCCGCGCCGCGGAGGACGGCGCCGACTTCTCTTTTCACAAAAAACACTCAAACCTCACAAATACTCAGTTCACCCACAAGCAAGAATTCATGTGGGGCGTCCACAACACCCGCCTTCTTACTCACAACCCCACCCTGCGCTGCCCCCTATGTGGCCAATTCACTACCAACGGCCACATGGCCGGTAACTGCCCCAACATGTCTGGCCTAAGACAGGACCGACACAACAGCGCGCTGCAACTCCTACTCTCCCTCCTGGAATGCCACAACGGAGGACGCTAGGAAACCATCACTGCGGACTTCGGTAACAAACCCATAAAGTCATTTGCTTCCCCCACTCATGCCCACACTCCGATTGACTGCCACCCGCCTCACCCCACCCACATGCCCACCCGCCTTGTTGCTGCTGACGAAGGTCTCTCGCCCGACTCCCTAACCTCGTGTCCCGCCGTCCTCCCACCTGAGATTCTCCCCCCCCGCGCTACGACCCCCCGCACACAAACCCGACTTTATCCGCCTACTCGAACCTCGCTTCGTCGGTCACACAAACGGTCGCCGCCGTTACGCATCCATAAAAAAGATTCAAATAAGGGAATGGAAGTATTGCACGGACAATAACCTCTCCCAAACAGCTCACCTCATACGCGCCAAATACACTCCCCTTGCAAACGCCATCCGCAGCCACTAGCCAGTCACAATGGTGGACATCATTCCCATCGTTATGAGCCGCACAGGTACACCACACTCCTCCACCATCACGAGTCTCACCTCCCTACTCACCGCCCGCACAGACCCTCCTAACAAAGTCATCTCCAAAGCACGCCTCGACACGTCTCGCATACTTGCACAACTCCATACGCATAATGTCCAATGGCTACATCATCTCCTACTCATATACCGCATCAAATCCCGCACGACCTCCCGCCGCGCCTCTGCACATTGCCCCTTCGCACGCCCCTAAATGCACGCCGCCCTCGCCTCGTCTTGCACAACTCCCCGGGGGGGAGTAAAGCCCCCGACCATCCTTGGAGAGGTTGGAACTAGGTGGTTAACGGTCTAGCCCTGACTTGTAAGTTCCCTATATGGCATAGTTGGGAGGGCCCAGAGACAGCAACCGGCGCATACGGCTTTTGGTGTAAAACCGACGCATACGGTACATGTTGTAAACAATTTCAATTTTATTTCATTTCATGTCGTGTGCACACGTTGCACTTTGCGGCATCACATGGTTGTACCTTGTATGGAAAGCCGCGTCGTTGGGGGGGGGGGGGGGGGGGGGGTGAAGAGGTGATGTGTGTAGGGTGAGTTGATGTACTTGGGCGGGCGGTATTGTGTGTGTTCCCATCAGGGGAGTATGAGGATGGTGGTGCTAGAAGAGTGAGTGGCTGTGGAGTGGGCGCTAGTGATTGCGTGTTCCATGGCACGGCGCATGCATTCGTGGTCGTATTCCGGATTGTAATGTTAGTGCCGTGCCATGTGTGGGGGGCGTTACTGCCGCTGGATGAGAAGACTATGTCTTCTTGGTAGAGTGAGTGGTAAGTGTGGGAGTGTAGAGATTTGTTGAGGGGGTATGAGTATGGTTTTGTATGGATATGAAAGGTGTTGCGAAGGGCTGAGAGGAGATCTTCCCGAGTGGCCCATATGTTGCGTGTGGTGATGGCGGGTGTGGGTGAGTTGATTTCTGAGCGGGAGCCGAGTCGTGAGATGAGGTGGTAGACCTCTTCTTCGAATGCGCGGTGGGTAAGGTTGGGGCGGAAAAGATGGTAGAGGTGTCGGGTGCCGGGGCCGGAGAGGGGGTTGTGATCTCGCGGCCGTCGGAGGTGCAGAGGATGCTTATGTCGTGAAGGGTGGAGTGGGTGTGGATGGTAAATTTGCCGGTGGGGAGCATGTCTAGGTCGGGGTTGATGGGGTCGTGTTTGAAGGAGATTAAGTAGTGCATCCATGGGGTAGGGCCATGGACGGGTAGTTTGGGGGATGTGGATGGGACTAACCCGGTATTGAAGACGGTGAGGGCAGTGGGGCGAGAGGGGGTCTCATTGATGGTGTCGTGGAGTTAGAAGCAAGGGTCCCACTGAACCTCGTGTAGGCGGGTGAGGTCGTGGGTGTCGCCGCGTTTGCACCAATCGCATTGCCACTTGCCGGGTCCATGTGCGGGGCGGTAGTGGGAGTGGACATGAAAGTGCGGGTATGTGTTGCGTGATGAAGTGGGGTCATGGTGAAGGGGGTCATAGCAAATAGAGCAAAGTGAGGGGGGGGGGATGGAGAGACAAACGAGGTGAGGGTGGAGGAGATGATGGGGAAGCCGTCGTCGAGTTGGAGTAAAAGGTCCCATTCCGCGAGGTGTTCCGGAGCCCATTCGACCGTGTAATTTGTCTTACCGTATTCAGTGTCCTTGTGCTTGGAGATGATGCGTGTGACGTCGCAGGAGGGTAGGGGTTGTCCGAGGGAGAGAGGTACTCCGCTTCGATATGTGTGGTGGGGGCGAGTGGAGGGGTAGCGTGTGTGCGGGGTGGTCGAATGCCGGAGATGAGGGTGGTGAGTGAGGGGGTGGGTGGGGTAGTAAGAGAGGAACCCAAGATGGGTGGATGAGGGTGGGTGGTGTGGCATGTGGAACGGCGGGGTGAGTGTTGGATTGGCGGTTGTGAATGGTGTTAGTGGGTTATGGGGTTGATGAGGGAGAGGGGGGAGATACGGCGGAACACGATGCCGACAAAATACCGCCGCTCGGAGGTGACGTACAACCGCAGATGGCTAATAGCCGAGGCGGCATGCATGCCAGTCTAATCTAGATACCGTGTGGCTCCGGTCGTGCCGGAGAGTTGAGGATAAAGGCTAGCAAAAGATAACCCTCGCACGGGCACTCGTTGACCCTGCTGCCGGCTCGATCCTCCGTCTTGTGTCTTTATCGCTCCTCCCGGGCGGCAATCCTCTTGGGCTAGGTTAGAAACACTTCGCGGCCATGTTGGGATGGGCTTGGCGCACACACATGAGAAGCTAAGGCTCCTGCCTCCACGTTGTTACTCGCCTTCCGCCATGATTTCATCTGGCAGCCCGGAAAATTGCTATGTCTCTCAACTAATGTCCTTTACCCCCGGCCCCAAAGCCCCCCTCCCACCGGCTCCTACCTGCCTTGTGCATGGTTCAGTGTTATGTTGTGGTGCATTTTGAGGCGGCCCCCGCGCTAATCTAGAGATGCACCTTCCGACAACGCCATAATACATTATCCTTAGTCGTTGGTGGACGTTATTCGAGGGGCGGGGGTGAGGGGTACATGACGGATTGTCTAATTCGCCATGACGCGGGGTGCGAACTTTTTATCGAAAACCCATCGGACGGGGTTTGTCAACGGCGGTTGAACCATGATCGCCCCCGCTAGACCAAGCCGCTCCTCCACCCCTGGTCGTCCTTTCGTCCTATAGGCGAGGTGCTCTACCGCCCATGTCGGCTCAACGTCCGACACGATGGTGGACGTCCAACGAGCCCCCTTCCCCGGCGATGCTTCCCGGCAGGCTGCCGCTAGCTCAAATACCTCTAGTAATTCCCGTCCATCCGTCCATACCCTCCTCGCTGCTGCGTAGTCCACATATACTTGGCACACCCCTCGAGCATGAGATAATCTGAAAAGTACATACTAGGTCTTGTAAAATGTTCTCGGACAGCCCGAGCGGTAGATATTGAAGTTGATAGGTGCATAAGTTATGTTTCAAAGCCCTCCGTGCATGGCTTTCCCGATAATTGTCGGTTGCGCGGATTGGAGCTCTCGGAGCACCCCGCCTAGTCCCCAACTACTACCGTGCCAAGCATGACACGGCAACATGCATGGTTACCAACGCCTTTTGCGAGGAGGGGGGGTGAGTGCCGACGGGCTTGCGAGCGCACCCTCTCCGGTGCCGCCGCTGCTCCGCCGCAGGCGTGCGCCGAGATGCCGTGGGGTTCAAGCGCGAAAACCCCACGTACGCCCCCCATATGTGTCGGCGTAATTCTTCTTGGGTGCCAACGGATTGCTTGCTTGGAATTTCTGAAAAATATGCCAATCATTTACATGCCTAATTACATTTTTTATTGCGAAGGTACGAAATGTGGTCGAAATCTTCTCCAACTTTTTGCTGAGGAGTGTGCTTGATTACTATCGGCAATTCAATCAAACATTTTGGGTAAATTCAAGTTTTGTCAAAGGGCCAACGGATCATTGATTTTGATAATGACGATGTGCAAAGTAATGACCGTCTTAGCTCACTCTAAGAACACGTATTGGGTTGGTTTAACAAGACCGGTGGGAGGGAAGTCAAAGAAATTTCTGAATAACCTTTTGTTTGCATCGACAGAAAATAACACAAAACAACGACAAAAAACATTACAGCGCCATAATTGGTCAGCAGACATGGTCGTTTTTAGAGGAAGTGGCGATACTTCTTCCATTCATGCTCACATTGAAAACACCTTTCCAGTTCCTAATCATCTTTTGCAGTTCATGATACATTGATGAAGGGTTGAAGCAAATGGCCCATACCAAAGAAAAAGGGAAATGATATTATATATTCATTACAGCCCTGACTCGCGAATGACCACACTGGAATACACTCCTACCCCCATCCCAAATCAAATACCTCAACAACAAAGGGATTCGAGCTACCTGCTACAAGACACGCGCGAAGTAACAACACGCGGCGCGTTGTCTGGCGGGAGTGGAAAACGCTGTCTCGTATTGTCTTACTTGGACGGTTTAAGCTGTCCAAATGAACTTGAAAGAAACAAACAAAATAAGAAAACAAAGCTGAGCGGACGTCAGTTGTGTCTCGCTCGATCGAACATGCGCAGTTACGCCTGCGAGGGCGGGCTCAGTAGCGGCATGCTCTCGCTCCCTAACCGCTCATACCTGCGTTGACCGGAACTATTGGTCGAACTATTACTGTCAATGCAGCTCTGCCCAAAAGGTTCGGTGCACATCCGACAGCATTATTTGAGCCACGGATGATATTGCTCCGTTGGGGGTGGCACACCAATGCGTGCAGTCTGTCTCCGCGCCGCGTAGCTTTTGCACGTGCAGCTGCGGCCAAAGGTGAAGCAACTCCCACACACGAAACATTGTGACATCCGGTAGGCCGTCCAGCACCTTACGGGCCACGGCGTTGCGCCAGTCGTGCTGCTTCATCGACACCGAGTCGGCTTTTTTCATACACCCAGCACTCGACGACTTGCTGCCAGCCGCGTAGTTGCCTCCTTTTCCGCCCTGAAAGTGCTGTTGCCAAAGACACAGAGGAGTTGGAAGGGCATGTCAATCACATATGATTCTTAGCTGCTGTGATCGCAGCCTACTCGGACGGTATTCTATGCCAGTGCTCACTTACGCTACTTGGCTACATATTTAATGTCAGCGATAGTAAGTACTTCTAAAGTGACTTTGCTCGATATAAGTCAGCTAGAAATACATGTACTGCATCATTGACTGCTTACACCCACCAAGACTCAATATGGCAATGCTTGACGACGTATGCCTAACCCGACGTACTCAACGAGATCACACAGTAACACACACACACACACACACACACACACACACACACACACACACACACACACACACACACACACACACACACACACACAACATTCATGCACGCACGTGCACTGAAGCGCATACCACCCCGCCGAGCTAAACAACCACGCAGAAAGATGCAAAATAACATATACCCAATTACACCGTGTTTCGCGCGCTTTAGTTAGTGCACACACACACACACACACACACACACACACACACACACACACACACACACCAACACTGCCCGAACAGTAACTCGAACACAAGCCCTCATTCAGCCGCACTCCTAGTTCTCTCACGCGTAGCCATACACACAGCCGCAAATACCCAATAATGAGCGTACTTCGGGTCAAATATCTGATCAAGTGCAAAATGACAGTGCGCCCAACTGACGCTTGCGGACGACTCGGCGGCATGTACATACCTGAGGCGTCGACTCCTGCCAGAGCATGTGCGGAAGCGTCCGCCCGTCCTCTATGGCCGAATTAACAAAAGTTTTGAACGCCTTAACCGCTGGCAGCATCGTTGATTCCTGATTGTGCCACATTCCGACGTTGAATACGTGCACGTCGTTGGGACGGGCAGAGAACAGGCAAGGGGCGGTCTCCGTGGTGAAGACGTGCTGCGTTATGGGGATGATGCAGACGGTGAGGCTTCCGAACTGGAAGCAGGCCTTCTTCGCGTTGCACGGCGCTGCAGAAACAGTTGGACCGTATTGCGCCGGTTGACTGTCCGTCCGTAGGAGACGTCGGGTTGGCGCCTTTTCGATGGCCACCCCCTTTGGTGCGTGTCGCGCAAGCTGACATAGGAGGGCCTGGTGGAACTGTAACATAATGCTGTCGCCCCACAAGACGAGCTCTCGGCCTGGTCCTTTGTAAACCTCGGGGCTGGCGAGGTCGAGTAGGTTGCAGCCATCGGAGGGCGCGACGGGTGGAAGGGCAAGGCAGTAGTCGTTGGAGTATTTCGCAGGCTGGGGGCTACACAACGCCGGAAGGGATGACGCGGCTGCTTGCTGCTGTCCTGCTGTTGCACGAGATTCCAAAGAACAAGTCGATGTGGCGTTTAGGCCAGCGCCGGAAAGCTTGGCAGCAGTGGCAGCAATGCTACTGTGGCCTGGCTGATGCTGACGGCCACCCGGAAGTACTGCAAATGCGTCTTCCGGTGGTAGTACCACATTCCAAAGGATGTTAGCGACGTCGAGGCAGGTCGAGGCGGGGTAGTGGCGACCGTCGGTTGACGTTTGACGAACCGCCGAAAGAATACCAAAGCCGTCCACCACAGTGACGCCCTCCTCACCCGCCAGCGTCGCCTTAGCGATCCGCGACACTGCAGTAAGGTATTCATTGGTGCGGTAGTGCCGCCCCTTGAGCTGCGACGCGTCGACGGGCGGAGAAGTCAGCCACACGATGTGTGCGCTGGGGAAGAGCCGTTTGAGAGAGGTGATCAGGACGGGGAGGTATTTTGCAAATTCCGACGGCGGCCGTGACTGTGCGTCCCAAAGTCCAGCGCCCACGACGACGTGCGTGGGCTGACGTCCAACAGCGAGAAACAGCGGGTCAGAGGTGCCAGCGCTCACGGCAAAATCGGTCAAGTTGGAGTAACGGTCGAATGAGACGTTGACGAGCCACTTCATCAAAGTCGCCGGCCGCGCACCACCTTTGCCACCGCCAGCCCATCCCCGAGCCTCGTCAATTTTATTAATGATCACGCCTCCGAACCGCCAGTCGATGTGCCGCATTATCTTTGGTGACATAGCCACGAATGCCTCCCAAATGTTATTCAGCACGCTGTCGCCCAAAAAAAGAGTGAATGGGGGTGCTGGACGAGCAGCCAGCGCGGAGGATAGCCGCTTCGGCTGCAGGTAGTAGCGGGTGAGTGGCCGCCCGTACAATAGGTCGTGGGGGACAAAGTGTTGGTACTTGGTATATCCACCTCGTTCGCTACGAAGCCGCTGCTGCTTCTTTGGGTTCTCCACTACTCGCTGAAACCAGACTGCGTTCCACGGACAGCATGGGTTTCTAGGCAGCTCTTCCCGAGTGTTCACCCAGCTGCCGCTTGAGGGGAAAACGTTCGATGGCGGTGATGATCTCGAGAAGAAAGTAGTAGCCCCGCCGACGGTGGGATTGGAAGACTCGGATGCCGCCGCTTGAATATGGCTCATCCTCTCGGCGGAGGACAGTGAGTGCGGCGGCGGCGGGACATCATCCAATCGCTTCATCGGCTGGCGCTGCTGGGGCCAACACATGACGCTCTCTTTCGTTAATTCCTTCCACGTCACGGTGGGCATATTGTCTTTGTATTCCGGTAGCTTAGTATCGTCTGGCCGATATCGCGAGGGACGCGGGTGCGGCGGCAAGCTGCCGTTCCGCCAGGTTGACGCGGGGGGGAAGCAGGATGGCCCGGTGTGGTCACCACTCTGCTCCAAAAACACCGTCGCCACAAACACTCCGGGAAAAAGGCAGGTGAAGTTAAAGGCCACAGCCCACGTTCCGTATCCCTGAATGCTACCCTGGGCCGGCTGCACTCGCATGTGCTCGCCATGATCCTGCAAACCGATAACTTCATAATCACCGCCGCCGCGCCTTTTATTTTTACTTTTGCTTGCCAGCTGGACAAACAGCAGGGGAGGACGGACGTCGCCGCGGGCCTGCTGGTGATGCACTTGGACAACCGTACTACCTGCGCCCTGGCCGAACTGACCCTGCTGCGGTTGCGTAGTAGCGGATGCTACCACTGTGCCGTGTGCTGATGAAGACGACGGTGATACGACGACACCAGCAGCAGCCGTCGTCGTCGTAGCAGTCGTCGCACGGATACCCAAACGACGGCGCAACCGGCTTCGTTGCTTTGGGATCAGCTCTCGGTGCTGCTGTATTATTGTCGCCCGCCTATTGTGCCTGTCGAATGATGTAGATAACGATGATACCACGCGACTTAACCCAGATGACGATGATGACCTTGAGTTCCGTAGTCTGCTGCTGCTGATCTTATTCTGGGCTTGGCCGACAACTGGCTCTGCCACTACGGCAATAAGTAGGAGCGTCGCCAGGAATAGCATCCAAATCAACTGGGTGGCCCGGATGACCGACAAACTTTGCGGGGACAGCCGAACGTTCCTGTAGCAGCAGTGCTTCTTCGCCAGCATGCTGGTTGATATGTACATATACGTCGTAAATAATCTTTATATTACTATCCAGATATACTGCGGCGGTGTCGCCGCGCCTGCGCTACGTCTGGGCCGACTGTTTTATTTTTCTTCTTTGTTGTGCCACTGTCGCGCGCTCCTCCGAGTAAGTATCATCTGCGGCTTGATGCAGCACCTCGTCAATAAACACGGCGCTACTTCATAAAACCGTTTGTTACGGGATAGCTCGATGATGATGATACAGGTATACTGCTCATCAGGGTGCTGACGACGCTATATTCTCCCCGCGGCCCGTCCTCCCCGCCCTACCTGCTCTCGTGCGCCTCTTTGGAGTTTATGAAGAAAGAAGTATGCAGAGCTGCAACGGCTGGGGTCGTCTTGGGTGATGCAATTTATGCCGCTGAGAGCACGCACTAACTGCTATACTGCTGCGAAGGCTGGGGCGTTGCTGAGCTATGATGATCAAATTAGCTGCCGTTGCTGCTAACATGGTAACCCGCGCCAACGACGCGGGTTGAGCTGTCCGCGGCATAATGGCGCTGCAGGTACGTAAAGACAGCTGTACATATGGCGATGTGTGCCGTAGCACTGCGTTGCGATCAACGAAATCATAACAGTCGCTTGGCCAATTGCGGCGTAAACATTGATATACAATAAGTCACCTGATTAAAAAAAAACCAAGTAGCCAAAAGTATTGGTGGAAAAGGTATTTGACCAATATCGCCACGTGGCGCGGAATCACAGGCGGTAGTAATCCATAGTTTTTAATTTTTTACAAGAAAAAGTACGCGCGGTAATCCTTAGTCATGGAGAGTGATTACAAAAGTGTGTATTACAAGAAAAAGCAGTGGAAACCAGCAATTAAAAAACGATAATAATATTCTTTCAATAACAGGCAGTGGCGGAGACCACCAGGCAAAAAGAAGGAAGGTGGGAAAACCAAAGCCCGAGGAACAGATGAAAGACATGCCACAATATCAGCACTCCCATCCAATCAAACCACCAATCAAAAGGAAATAACAAGAAGGGGAAAACCCCACAGGCCTAATAAGCCCGGGGAACAGGGAGACATGCCACAGCATCAGCACTGATTAACATACTTACTCTCAGATTTACCTTAGTGCACGTTTTGCCAAACATAAGAAATTGCGTACAATTTGGCAAAACGACCACCACAGGCAAGGCATGGGGGAAGATCATCGCATGATTATAGGGTTGGGTGTGTGACGAGTAATACACCACAGGAAATTGAAATTGAAATTGAAATTGTTTACAACATGTACCGTATGCGCCGGTTTTTCACCAAAAAGCCGTATGCGCCGGCTGCTGTCTCTGGGCCCTCCCAACTATGCCATACAGGGTAAGGCTAGGGATCGATGGTATCGTCGATATTTTACAAGCGTATTTCGCTGCGATTTCGGGCACATTTCGCATTCGGGGTCTCCGAAAACACCACGAAATACGTAGATATTGTCCGGATGATATCATCGATCCCTAGCCTTAATACAGGGAACTTAGAAGTCAAGGCTTGTCATATCCTAGCCATTTAGCTAGGTGCTACTATTTGACATTATTTATTTCCTCTAAATGGTACCTGTATCTTAGCGATATTAAGTGACTCTTTTATTGTCATCATGGCAGTACAACTGTATCGCCGTATTTTCCCTCGACAGTACAGAGTTACTAGCAGTATCTTTTCTAGATAGTTCTTTTCTAGATTTACCCTAGGGCACGTTTTGCCAAAGATGTCAGCTTGCTTACAATTTGGCCAAAAGACACCCACAGACAGGGTCTGGGGGTCGATTAGCGCAGGATTATAGGGATGGGTGGGTGGGTTCGCGCGAAGCCTAGATTGGCTGAGCGCGAAAGCAGAGAGTGCCTAGGCTCGTGGCTAGCTACGGCTTATAAGGCACGGGCTAGCTAGAGCTGACCGTTGGGGAAGTCGTTGGTCGTTGGCTGCGTCTAACTGTTCGGGCAAGGTGGTTGCCCTGCAGGCGAGACGCGCCGATATTAACGGTACCAGTAACCGCTAGAGTTACTGTCACGTACACATGATATTGGATATGCAAACCTCTAGATTCAAATCAATCTGACCATTTACCCTAGGGCACGTTTTGCCAGTAACCTAAAGCCAAAGGCTTGCACAGCCAGAATTAGTGTTGCGGGGGGGACGGAGTGAGCCAGCCGAAGAACCGCCAAGCAGCAGGTGATGGGGTCATGGTTGGGTCAATATATTTGCCTTCGGTCACATAGCTGTTCTTGGCCCAGCCACCCATAAATTTGATTACGGGGAGGGGCGCGCCGATGCAGCTGGCAGCGGACGCCGCGCCTTTGCGTAGGCTGTGCGACGTCCATTTAAAGCCGGCGGGCGCGGACGAGTGGACTGTGAGGAGGGCGAGGGAGAGCCAGGCGGAGATGGTGGACGCGGCGCCCCACTCGGTGGAAGGTTCGGAAGGTGAGCAGCTCCAAAAGGCGAGTGGGGGTGGCGTGTTGTAGAATTTGTTGCAGAAGGTCGCGCGCTGCTCCGTGTAGTAGACGAGCAGGTCTGCCAAGACGGGGTTAGCTGCTACATGGATAGCGATGACAGGTTTTTCGGCCGCGTCGCGGCGCTGGTCCCCTTTAGATTTGCGCACGAATAGGCAGATTTGTTGAGAGGGCATGTCGACCACTAGGTCGCCGGTCTGGCAGCGGGCGCCGGTTTCGGCGCGGCAGAAAAACATGTAATTGACACACACCGCTAAACAGGCTCTGAAGCGCTGCATCTGCGGGAGGGAAGCAGGGGTCCATGCGAAAGTTCCGTGTAGGGTGTTGGCGGCGTGTAGGATGCCCAGAGCGACTTGTGCGGGTAGCGGGAGGCGAGCGGTGGTGGGCAGCAGGCGGTGCTGTAGCATTTCGAGTCCACGGCGGGCGTCCGCCAGGAGTTCACCCACGGCGATAGGTTGGCGCCGGTGGTCGCGGAAGAACTTGTTAATTGCGGAGAAGTAAGGCTGCAGCGAGCTGGCAGCGACCGTTCCCGAGAGGGCAAGCCAGGCGGTGTAGCGGACCATCGTGGCCGGCGTGGCCTGTAGCGGGGCGATATTTTCCTCTGCACAAAAAATAAAAAACTGTCGGATTGCGCTCTGGTAGCTCGAGTACGTAGAGGGCGCTAGCGAGTTGCTGAGTAGGGCAACCGCTGTAACCCCGAGCTTATCTGAACCTAGGAGGTCTTGAAAAGTTTCAGCCAGTTCGGAGGACCAGGGCGACTGTGCTGCTCCGCGGCGTAATCCGTAGCGCGGCGGTCCTGTACGCAGAGGGAGGACGTGTTGTACAGGAGTATTTAATCGGTCCGGGCGTATCGCCCGGCCAATCGCACCGCGTCGCGTGTAGAGCCAAGAGGGGGTGCTAGTCGAAAAGCCACGATGCTCCAAGCGGGAGGTCCGACCCCTTCTCGCTTGCCTAGCCTGCCGGGGAAGAACAGGTTGCGGGACGCGGGGAAGTGTACGGTCTCGGTGGCCAAGCGGGCGAACGCGTGGTACCACGTTTTGTTCCGCCAGTAGGGGGCGATGACAGTCGCCGCGGCTTGAGCTTGTTCGAGTTTCGCGGCGAGTGCGGGTAGGGCAGACCAAGGGGGGTTGCAGTAGTTGTTCTCGCGTTTCCACGCCGCGTCGGGGAGGTGTAGGCAGTCGAGGAATTGCGCTTTTCCCGCGAAGGCTGCGAGTTGGCGTGTGGGTAGCCATCGTGCGTTGGACGCTGCTCGTCCGAGCAAGGCCGAAGCGTGTTGTGCGAGGTGTAGCAGTTTTGCGGGTGGGGCGCGAAACTCGCCGCGTAGTAAGTCCACCGTGAGGCCCAAGTGGTCGCCGACTTGCGTTGGCGTCCATACACCTTTCTTGGAGTTGCGTTGTAGGCCGAGGCTGTCGAGCAGGGCTTGGACGCGGCGGAGGTGGTTCGTAAACACTTGAGTGAGCTTGCAAAAGTAGTAGGCGGAGCCCGACCACCCCATGGGGAGGCATGCGAGGCGCCATAGGGTGCCGCGGTAGTTGACCGTGAAGTAGTCGCGGTCCTCCTCCCGGATGCCAAGGGTGTAGTACCCATCGGTGAGGTCGAGTGAGACGAAGTAGTCCCCCGGTCGAGATAGATGGCGGAGGTGCTTGAGGGTCTCGCAAGTCATGTTGAACGTTGAGCAATAGCGGTTGAGTTCTCGAAGGTCGATGATCAAGCGCCATTGATTGCATCCGGGTTTTGGCACCAAGAACATCCGGGAGACGTAGCGGGGGTTCGTAGAGCGCTCCCATGCGCCGCAAGCCTCGAAGCGTGGTAGTTCCGAGTTGAGAAACTCGAGTTGGTCGGGTGTGGCGTCTAGCATGGAGATGCCGTGGTTGAACGGCTTGGGACGTAGGCCGTGCTTGAACTTCACACGTACGCCGTGGCGGATCCAACCTAGGACTTGGCCGCTCGCGCCGATGCGCTCCCACTCCCGCCATTTTCGACGTACGCGGTGGCGCATGAAGGAAGATGTCGGGGAGCAGGAATCGGCGCGGCGGGCCACACCATCATTTCTTGCTCGGGGTTTTAGCCGGGTCGGTCGGCTTGGGGGGGGGGGGCGGCTCGTGCCGCGGCTGCTGCTGCGGCAGCGGCCTTGCGTTTTTCGGCGGCGGCTTTGCGGGTGCGAGCGTCGGGGCCGGTGGGCTTGTCCGGCGTGACCTTTGCGAAAGCGGCGCCGGCGGCGGCCTTGCTGGCGGCGTGTAAGCTGACTTCAAGCGTGCGGTCGACGAAAGCTTGGCGTAGCGCGTCCAATGTGCCGGAGACCGCGGTAGGGCGCGGTCGGCAAAAGCGCTCGTGTGCCAATTCGGCAAACACGCGGTCCGCATCTGTGCTCGCTTGTCCGCCCTTGGTGAGGCGGAGGAAGCCCAGTCTAGTACGGGCGGCCTCCTCCGTCGCTGCGTGGGTGCGATGGCCCGCTCGGATGAGGGCAATCGCTGCCGCCTGCTCTGTAGGTAGAGGTGGGCCGTGCGACAACGTGTCCAAAGCCTCGCCAATTGCCGCGTTGGCGCAACTGTCGAAGAAGGCATAGCACCCGATGTGTAGGTACTCGTCGTATGCCGCTTGGGTGCGTTTGTCGCTTAGGGCGCGGGCGGTGTCGTCCGTGAGAGTCCACAGACGTGGCTCCTCGACGTCTCGAGGGGGACGTTCGAGGCCGGCCGGGATGACTTCGCCGTAGTAGGTGAAGTCGACGAACTCGGCCGCGGCGGGGTCGGGTTCGTCGTCGAGCAGGTCGATAGGTGGCTCGGGGGCCGCCTTACCACCCTCCGTCGCTGTTGCGTCGGCGGGAATGGACTGCTGTGGATCAGTAGGAGCAGGTGTAGCTGTGGTGCGTTGGAGCTGGGCGAGTAAGGCAGCGTTAGCCGCCAAAAACTGTTCCGTTATCCGTTGTTCCGATGCTAAAACTGCCGTACGAATCTGTTCGGCTGTGCGTTGTTCGAGTGAGGTAGCGTGAGGGTCGGCCGCTGCGGCGGATGTAGACTGCTCAGGCTGCATATTGGGGAATTGCGTAGCTGAACGAGGGGAAGTGTCGCGTGACGCTCGAGTGCGCATGGGACGAAAGTAAGATTGACACCCTACTCGACTACGAGAGTCGAGACTGCATTCGCGCGAAGCCTAGATTGGCTGAGCGCGAAAGCAGAGAGTGCCTAGGCTCGTGGCTAGCTACGGCTTATAAGGCACGGGCTAGCTAGAGCTGACCGTTGGGGAAGTCGTTGGTCGTTGGCTGCGTCTAACTGTTCGGGCAAGGTGGTTGCCCTGCAGGCGAGACGCGCCGATATTAACGGTACCAGTAACCGCTAGAGTTACTGTCACGTACACATGATATTGGATATGCAAACCTCTAGATTCAAATCAATCTGACCATAGTTCTAAGAGCTTGTGCGATAAGGTTAGATAGACGGTACAGGTAACCTCAGTTAACCTGTATCACTAGTAATAGTTTGGTTTAGTTAGCAGACAGCACAAGCTACAGGTTCTAAGGCTGTTTCTAGAACACCTGAGGTGTGGATATTTAAGACGGGGACTTACTGGTAGAGGAGAAGACCGGTACAGAATAGAATTACGCCACACCCAGATTGTAAGAAACCCTGTTCCTAAGACAATCTTACTAATTCTCTCTACGCTGTATAATTAGATCCAGAGATTAGGTTCTACTATTAGTCTAAGGTTGCCAACTTAGCCTAACCAAAGTAGCACCTCACACGTGGTTTCGGAGCCTCAGAACAGAGGAGAGAGACTACCAGAGGAAGTTGATGGTCGACCAGAGGGGGCGCCTTCTGGGCCGACACAGCCGACGTCGACAGATGGTAGAAGACAGACAGTGCGAGAAGGATCGAGTCCCACGATGGAGCCTATGTCGGTACACGTCACCGAGATGCTACAACGACTAAGTAACCGAGTTGACACTTTTTCGACTGAGCTATCTCAACTGCGTGACCACGTCGACAACGGTTTCAGACATTTTGAAGGACGAGTGAACAGAAGCCGAGAAACGGAGAATTTTCTTCGAGGAGAACAATTGAGATCGGAGAGGACGCGAGAGATGCCAAGCATGATGCCGAACGATGTCAAACCAGCCAAGATCAAGAGCATCGCTACGACTAACATCGACGAGCTGAGAAACTGGTTCCGACATGCACGAGGGTATCTACGGTATCACAGCGTTAACCCTGAAGAGCAAAGAGGAGTGTACTGGGTATCTGGCTTTCTGGAAGGACCACTATCGAAGTGGTGGTACTCCCAAGTTGCGCAGACTGGAGATGAAGTCGGTGGAGGATTTTCCGGAGTTTCTGAGATGGAGAAATCCTTAATTCAGGAATTCTGCGGAAGAACACCGGCGGAACAAGCGAGATTGAATTTGGACAAAGCGCGACAGAAAACCACGGTCCTGAAGTATGCGAACTATTTTCGAGAACAATTATTGGAGCTTCCTCACCGTCACGAAGAAGATAACGTACATGATTTCCAGCGCGGTTTGAGACCCTCGATTCATAAGGAGGTTGCCCTGAAAAACCCTAAGACCCTACACGAGGCGATTCAAGCAGCTCTGCGAGCGGAGGCAGCGGAGACCAAGATTGAGACGACCCAACGCTCGACAGGCCGACTGAACGCCATCGAAGAAGACAGCGACTTTTCAGAGGCAGCGGAGGAGATCGACAGTGAGTCGGAGGAAGATTCGCATGGCGCGACCGAAGAAAAGCCGCGGGAGCTGTACGAGATTAGACGCCTCACTCAAGAGGAGGTCGACAGATTTAAGAAGGAGGGCAAGTGCTTCATTTGCCACAAGAAGGGACACATCGCTATCGACTGCCCAGACAGAAAGAACAAGAAGAACGACAGAACGAAGAAATCCCGGCCGGGAAAGTGAGACCTGAGTCGGCAGCTCGCGGCAAGCTGCAGGATGAGGTTTCGTCTCCTACAGCGACTCAGGAAGAGACCAGAACAGAAGAAGTACGAGACCCGTTACCTCAAACGACATTGAGGCCAGTCTTTAGGAGCAAGGACTTTAGCGACTGGATGATGAATAGGGAGTATTTCCTGAAGTACTCTCAGACCTACGGACCTTTCGACTTAGATGGAGCTAGCGATAATGACGGCCTTAATTCTCAAGTGGCGGAGGATTTTTGCTGTCCGGCGCGCCCATTTCAGGAGAGAGATTTACAGAAGTACCGGAGAATTTGGCTAAATGCGCCATTTAATGAATTAGAAGATTTTTTGGGCCATTATTTGCGGAGTAAACTGCTTCATCCCCATCTGAGAGCGGTTATAGTGGTTCCAAAATGGAGGGCAAAACCATGGTTCAAGCTGCTGCGAAATTTCCGACTTGTCGACGAGCTGGCGGCGAAAGAACATGTGTTTACCTGCCCCACGAACGATGGAATAGAAGGAAGAAGGCAAGATGTTGGACCGACAAGATGGACGACGCAAGTCTACGTCGACGACACCGATCGAGTTCGATTTCTGCCTCAGAACCTACAGAATCCCCCGAAGACCTACTGGACTCACTCGACGACTCTTGTTACCGATGGCCGACGAGTGTTACTAGCGAAAGAGGACACTGGCATGGTCTGGTTTCCTGGTGGCAAACAGGAGATTGAAGACGCGACCCCGGAATACACAGCAGTGCGAGCTCTTACGGAGACAACTGGATTTAAGGTGAGCGAAACAAATTTACGCCTTTTAGGGACGGAGTCTTCCGGACAAAATAAGCGCTACGTGTATATCGCTCGCGTTCGACCCGGATCGATACCGGACGCTACGTCAACTTCTCCGGCAGTATGGGCTACCTGGAAGGAATTAATTTCGGCACGGCGTACGGGTTATCTAGTCCGTGGAGATCAGCAGTTCCCTCTTCGTTACGAGACTTTTGGGAAACCGATCGACGGGTGGATGAACAAGAACGTCCGACTAGAAGACAGTGTTCCTGCGACGCTACATGTATCCACAACCCAGTCTGGAACAAGTCTGTTAGTGTTGGGAGGCACCTTACGCGGACATCGATGCCGTATTTTGGTTGACTCTGGCGCTTCGGAAAATTTCTGCAAGGCTGAGTGGGTACGGGAGCATCACATCCCGACGGTTACTGGAGAGAAATACCGGATAAAATTGGCAGATGGTAGTACAACTACGACTCGCCAGCGACTACGGAATGAAGTGCTCACAGTAGGGACCCTGGACATACGTCTGGACGCAATTACGACAGAACTGGATAAATTCGACATCATCCTCGGTCAACCTTGGTTACAAGCCGTCAACCCGGATATAGATTGGTCTACTAAAACGATTCGCGACCGTAAAACTGGCGAAGCTATGGTGTCTGGCGACGAGTACACCGTACCTGTGACAGTACATCACTTGGAGGCGGATGCGATGGCAAAGCTGCTTAGACAACAACCAGCAGACCTCTTCGTGATTGGACTACGAGAAGTACAGGACGCGGTCGACGACATCAACACTGATCAACAACCTACGGTGCCCCGATTTTATTTGTACGCAAGAAGGATGGTACCATGCGTATGTGCATAGACTACCGGAAACTCAACGACCTTACGAGGAAAGACCGAACACCGTTACCCCGGATTGATGAGTAACTCGACTCGCTATATGGGGCTCACTATTTCAGCACGTTGGACCTGTATAAAGGCTATCATCAAGTTCGAGTCAAGGAGCGCGACATACATAAGACAGCATTCCGAACTCATTACGGATTGTTCGAGTACTGCGTTCTACCCTTTGGACTTCGTAACGCCCCATCTGGATTCCAAGCGATGATGAATCGAGTTTTGGCCCCGTATCTTGGCAACTTCTGCGTGGTATATTTGGACGACGTGTTGATCTACAGTAAGACGGCCGACGAACACCTCGAGCATATTCGACTCGTGTTACGAGAGCTGCAGCGACACCAGTTGCATATCAAACTCTCTAAGTGTTACTTCGGACGATCGAGCGTCAATTTTCTTGGGCATGTGGTGGAAGCTGGACAGATCCGAATGGACCCCGACAAGGTTGAGGCAGTACAGAATTGGCCCCGACCAAAATATGTGACTGAAGTACGTGGATTTCTGGGACTTGCTGGATATTACCGGAGGTTTATCAACCAATTCGCAACCCTAGCAACCCCATTAACGGACCTGACCAAGAAGACACCGGAATTTCGCTGGACTCCTCAAGCCGAGTCAGCATTCGAGCAGATTAAAGACGCGATGGTACGTGCACCAGTACGGGTAATTCCTGACACTTCTCCTAATGCGAGGTACACAGTGTACACAGATGCTTCTGGATTTGCAGTAGGAGCTGTGCTATTACAAGACCAAGGTATTGGATTACAACCTGTTGCGTACCATGCTCGAAAGATGAACAAGCATGAGGTACACTATCATGTCCATGAACAAGAGCTACTGGCAGTTCGCGACGCTCTACTGAAGTTCCGTTGCTACTTAGATGGCGCGGCGGGATTTACAGTAATTACGGACCACGACACGTTGCGACACTTCTTTCGGCAGCGCGATTTGTCTACTCGACAGGTGCGATGGCTTCAAGTTTTAGCACCTTACCAGCGACAGATGGACATCGTATACAAGAAGGGAGCAGTCAACTAGGCAGACGCTCTGTCTCGCCGACCTGACCTGAAGGACTCATTACAGAAGCTGCAACTGTTACGCGATTGGACCAACGACGAAGCAGAATGCGAGTTCCACGCACAGATTTTTTCCCTGGAATCCCGGTTACATCCTGACTCTGGACTTCATGCGGAAATCAAAAGCGCTTATGATTCGGACAAATATCTGCTTACCCGGAAATCTCTGCCTACCTGGCTGGTACGTCAATCTAATGGACTCTTGTACGCCTACGGGACAAGACTGTATGTTCCGAACCTCTCTATATTGCGATCAAGAGTACTGTACGAACTACACGACGCACTGACCGCGGGACACCCTGGTATTATTCGACTATTGGCAGCAGTAACCCGGATGTTTTGGTGGCCTAACATGAAGCGGACAGTACAACACTATGTACGCAGGTGTGTTACCTGTCAACGCAACAAGGCAGCGCGACACAAGCCTTATGGACTCCTTCAATCGCATGAGGTACCGACCAGGCCCTTTGAGCATGTATCGCTTGACCTGATTACGGACCTTCCTGAGTGCGATGGGTATGATGATGTGGTGGTATTCGTCTGTATGCTTACGAAACGGACGATTGTCGAGCCAATTACGAAAACGATTACAGCGGAACAATTAGCAAAAGTTATGCACCGCGCTGTTTTTCGGCATTTTGGCTTACCACGGAAATTAATATCCGATCGAGATCCCCGGTTTATGAGCGACTTCTGGCAAACCCTATTTAGGGCTGTTGGCACCAAGCTTAGTATCTCAACGAGCTATCACCCCCAGACAGATGGCCAAACTGAACGAGTAAACCAGACATGGGAGCAAGTCATACGATGCTATGTGCACCCCTTGCACGACGACTGGGTTCAACACCTTACCAACGTGGAGTTCGCGATCAACGCAGCGGTTTCTACGTCAACGACTATGTCTCCATTTAAGGCGACGCTAGGATTTGAGCCGACATCTCCAACGACGGCTACATTTGAAGATAACGAGCCTAGCCGTACTTTACCGGAGCAAGTAAAGATTCTGGTCGAGATGCACAGATTTGCCCACGACTGCGTCAAAGCAGCCCAGGCACACATGCAAGACGCTGCAAATCGGCACCGGTTACCGGTACCTTTTACAGTTGGCGACAAGGTTAAGCTCAAGGCGACAAATCTACGGTTTGTACAACAGCCATGTTCTAAACTACGCGACCGCTACATTGGACCGTTTCTCATTACGGAGGAAGTTTCCCCGGTTGCATTTCGGCTTAAGCTACCCCCTGGAGTACGGATTCACGATGTTGTACACGCCAGTCTACTGGAAAGATGGAATTCAGAACCAGAACAGGCCAACAGTGCGCAACCAATTCCGATTGTGCACGATGCGAAGCGATTTGAAGTCGACAAAATACTCGACGTGGCTTTTAACTCCAATGGCACGGGACTTTTGTTTAAGGTCCGCTGGGCAGCACCGTTCAACGTACCTAGCGAGGACACTTGGGAACCCATGCGAGGAGTCAACCACTTAAACATCTTTTCTGAATTCCTTCGAACGGATGTTTATCGAGAATTTTCTGGCACCCCTGACTTTGTCAGATTTCGCAATCGCTGGCCTGCAAGAACCCCCAAGAAACCAAGACCCTGAGTACTGCACAGCGAGGACGCTGGTGCTTAAGGAGGGGAGAGTGTCATATCCTAGCCATTTAGCTAGGTGCTAGTATCTGACATTATTTATTTCCTCTAAATGGTACCTGTATCTTAGCGATATTCAGTGACTCTTTTATTGTCATCATGGCAGTACAACTGTATCGCCGTATTTTCCCTCGACAGTACAGAGTTACTAGCAGTATCTCTTCTAGATAGTTCTTTTCTAGATAGTTCTAAGAGCTTGTGCGATAAGGTTAGATAGACGGTACAGGTAACCTCAGTTAACCTGTATCACTAGTAATAGTTTGGTTTAGTTAGCAGACAGCACAAGCTACAGGTTCTAAGGCTGTTTCTAGAACACCTGAGGTGTGGATATTTAAGACGGGGACTTACTGGTAGAGGAGAAGACCGGTACAGAATATAATTACGCCACACCCAGATTGTAAGAAACCATGTTCCTAAGACAATCTTACTAATTCTCTCTACACTGTATAATTAGATCCAGAGATTAGGTTCTACTATTAGTCTAAGGTTGCCAACTTAGCCTAACCAAAGTAGCACCTCACAAGGCTAGACCGTGAACCTCCTATGTCCAACCTCTCCAAGGGTGTTCGGGGGTTTTACTCCCCCCCGGGGAGGGTCTGATGCGGGGCGATGGTGGTGTGCATTCATGGGCGTGCGAAGGGGCAATGTGCGGAGGCGCGGCGGGAGGTCGTGCGGGATTTGATGCGGTATATGAGGAGGAGGTGATGTAGCCATTGGACATTATGCGTATGGAGTTGTGCAAGGATGCGAGACGTGTTGAGGCGTGCTTTGGAGACGAGTTTATCAAGAGGGTCGGTGCGGGCGGTGAGTAGGGAGGTGAGACTCGTGATGGTGGAGGAGTGCGGTGTACCTGTGCGGCTCATGACGATGGGAAGGATGTCCACCATTGTGCCTGGCCAATGGCTGCGGATGGCGTTTGCAAGGGGTGTGTAGTTGGCACGTATGAGGTTAGCTGTGTGGGAGAGGTTGTTGTTTGTGCAGTACTTCCATTCCCCTATCTGGATCTTTTTTATGGATGCGTAACGTCGGCGACCATTTGAGTGACCCACGAATCGAGGTTCGAGGATGCGGATGAAGTCGGGTTTGTGTGCGGGGGGTCGTAGCGCGGGGGGGAGAATCTCAGGCGGGAGGGCGGCGGGACACGAGGTTAGGGAGTCGGGCGAGAGACCTTCGTCAGCAGCAACAAGGCCGGTGAGAGTGTGGGTGGGGTGAGGTGGGTGGCAGTCAAGTGGAGAAGGGACTGGATCCGCCTTTTTTTTGTTGGGTTCGGATCCATGAGTACTTGATATTTTAGGATCCGGAACTAGTGAGTACCTTAAAAAAAGGGATCCGGATCCCGCGATTACCTGTGATTCTAGGCTTCGGATCCCGCGATTACCTGTGATTCTAGGGTCCGGATCACGCGATTACATGTGATTCTAGGGTTCGGATCCAGCGATTACCTGTGATTCTAGGGTTCGGATCCAGCGAGTACATGTGTTTTCGGTTCCGGAACCGAGTACATGTGTACTTCTAAATTTTTGGTTCCGTTGGATTCGTTGGGTTCGCGATTCCAACAAGTACTCGAAGTACTCATGCAAATTGATACAAATTGCGCATTTTGGGGGAAATTTGTACTGTAAATTCATTTTTTACATCTCTTCTAGTTCTATGCGCTTGCTCATGCTTGGATCCCATACAATAAATTTTGACTGAGGTATCCTGAACACGCTATCTGAATTCCCAACAAGCTCCTCTTCTGTACGTTGGATAGCCGTCGATGACAAGCTCTTCCTTGATCTAGACGGTCTACTACTTCCCGCTTGCCCCGCCATTGTTGCTAACTATGATAGGAGTTGGATGTGGACGGGCAGATTATGGTGGATTTCAAGCGCGTACGCACCGTTTAATTGGCCCTTGGGTGGGCTACAATCGATTCAAGGCTGCGGAATGACAATAATCAGGGCTATTGAACCAATCCTAGACATACACCTCAGCAGATTTGCATTGCCAAATATCTCCCAAAAAAACAGCGTGTCACTTCGGGCCACCACAGAATCGTGAGATACTCGGAATCGTGAGTACAGATTGGGTATCGCGATTCCACATCGTTTTGCGAGGATGAGGTACTCGAGATTACCGCGGATCCATCAAAGTACGATGAATACCGGATCCTACGATTACTTACAATAACTGGTACCGGATCCAACGATTACTTACAATAACTGGTACCGGATCCAACGATTACCTATTGAACCTAGGGTTCGGATCCCGCGATTACCTGTGATTCT
Organism: Tetraselmis chui; assembly: GCA_026401115.1. NCBI lineage: Eukaryota > Viridiplantae > Chlorophyta > Chlorodendrophyceae > Chlorodendrales > Chlorodendraceae > Tetraselmis > Tetraselmis chui. The sequence continues at coordinate 28,448 of JAPMLY010002184.1, read as the reverse complement.
AGGGTTCGGATCCAGCGATTACCTGTGATTCTAGGGTCCGGATCCCGCGATTACCTGTGATTCTAGGGTCCGGACCCACGAGACCGAGTCCGAACCCGAGTAGTCTCGGGGATTCGCGGAGCCGTAGGATCCGGATCCTGTCCCTGAAGTGGACTGTGGGCATGGGGGGGGGGGAAGCAAATGATTTTATGGGTTTGTTACCGAAGTCTGCAGTGTTGGTTTCCCAGCGTCCTCCGTTGTGGCGTTCCAGTAGGGAGAGAAGGAGTTGTAGCGCGCTGTTGTGTCGGTCTTGTCTTATGCGAGACATGGTGGGGCAGTTACCGGCCATGTGGCCGTTGCTAGTGAATTGGCCACATAGGGGGCAACGCAGGGTGGGTTTATAAGTAAGAAGGCGAGTGTTGTGAACTCCCCACATGAATTCTTGCTTGTGTGTGAATTGGATATTTGTGAGGGTTGAGTGTTTTTTGTGGAAAGAGAAATCGGCGCCGTCCTCCGCGGCGCGGGCGAGGAGGGCACCGTGTTTGGATGTTTGCGAGAGGGGCGTGTGTGTATGTTTAGTGCTGTAGGTGTGTGCGTCAGCTTTGAGGTTGGTGTATCTGTAGGGTAACGGGTCCGCTAGGGTTTGTGGAATGAGGGTGTATGGCCAGGTCCAGTGGCCTATAGGGACGACTGAACCTGTGGTGTATGTAGTGTCGGGTGGGTGACCGTCCGCTACTTGGATGGCGAGGGTGTTTGCGAGGTCGTTACCTAGGGAGTGGTTGTGTGCTTTGATTTTGCCGAGGTGTGTACGGATGCCTGCGTCGCAGCGGGTTTTGAGGGTGTGTGCGATGGATAAGAGGGTGTCGCGGTGGATGTTGTGTCTGTAAGCTGAAGGGCATTTGTATGAGGCGGAGGGAGCACGCACTGTCTGTAAGGAGGTGGGTACGGCCAAGTTGGAGGCCTATGTCTATGCCGGCTAATTCAGCGCGATTTATTGTGTGCGAGGGAGGGGTAGAGGTCACCAGGATTTTGATTTTGGTGTCCGAGGCTGGGTGGGTAGCTGCTGCTCCGAGGGGGGACGAGCTTCCCTTTTTCGAGCCGTTTGTGTATACAAAGTCCTGCCAATTCCAAGCAGGAGTACCTCTGGTGGGGGGGTATGTTAGATGCAGGCGTTCTGGGAGGGGGTATGTGATGGGGTGAGTTGGGTTTGGGGGGAGGTGGTATATGCCTGCTGAGTGGGGTGAGTATGTGTCGAAGAGGTGGGGAGGAGGGGGGGTGATGGTGGGGTTGGGGAGGTGGGTGTCGTAGATAGATTCGAGGGTGTTGTGAAGTGCAGGGACTGGATCCGGATCCTAAGGAGCCGCGAATCCACGAGACTACTCGGGTTCGGACTTGGTCTCGTGGGTCCGGACCCTAGAATCACAGGTAATCGCGGGGTCCGGACCCTAGAATCACAGGTAATCGCGGGGTCCGAACCCTAGGTTCAGTAGGTAATCGCGGGGTCCGGACCCTAGAATCACAGGTAATTGCGGGGTCCGAACCCTAGAATCACAGGTAATCGCGGGATCCGAACCCTAGGTTCAGTAGGTAAGCGTTGGTTCCGGTACCAGTTATTGTAAGTAATCGTTGGCTCCGGTACCAGTTATTGTAAGTAATCGTTGGTTCCGGTACCAGTTATTGTAAGTAATCGTTGGATCCGGTATTCATCGTACTTTAATGGATCCGCGGTAATCGCGAGTACCTCATCCTCGCAAAACGATGTGGAATCGTGATACCCAATCAGTACTCACGATTCCGAGTATCTCACGATTCTGTGGTTGCCCGAAGTGACACAATGTTTTTTTGGGAGGTATTTGGCAATGCAAATCTGCTGAGGTGTATGTCTAGGATTGGTTCAATAGCCCTGATTGTTGTCATTCCGCAGCCTTGAATCGATTGTAGCCCACCCAAAGGCTATTTAAACGGTGCGTACGCGCTTGAAATCCACCATAATCTGCCCGTCCACATCCAATCCTTTCATAGTTAGCAACAATGGCGGGGCAAGCGGGAAGTAGTAGACCGTCTAGATCAAGGAAGAGCTTGTCATCGACGGCTATCCAACTTGCAGAAGAGGAGCTTGTTTGGAATTCAGATAGGGTGTTTAGGACACCTCAGCAAAAAACATGTGCAGATCCGTATAGTAATAAAGGGCAGTATGTAGTTAAGAAAATTGTTAGCCAAGGAAAAAGGTGTGGAATGTTGACGTATAAAGTTATGTGAGAAGGACTGCCGGAGAAAGCCGCCACTTCAGAAACCGAGCTCAACGTAAGGCGTCAAGCCAATTGGTCCACCATGCTGGAAGATTTTCACAACGAGCAAGAGAAAGTTGAAGAGGTAAGCAAGAGTTCCCCCCCCCCCCCTCTGCTCTGCCCTCACCCCCGAGTTAGCAGCGTTGTGATGTTCGGTAGCGCCGCATGGCGCCCCCTCCCCGCCTCCGCCCGCACATTTATGTCTGTTTATTTGCACTATCGAAGCCATATTGCGTTGTAGTTGAGCTTGTCGACACTTTGTTATCGTTGCTATGTGATGCTTTTCTGTTCTTTGCTTTCCCACATAAAAGGTTACTTTGTCGTTAAGCATATTGTTGCACTGTGCTGTTCGGTAGCGCCGCATGGCGCCCACTCCCCGCCTCCGCCCGCACTTTTACGTCTCTGTTTATGTGCTCTATCGAAGCCATAGTAATAGCGTTGCAGTTGAGCTTGTTGACACTTTATTATCGCTGTTCTGTGATGCTTTTCTGTTCTTTGCTTTCCCACATAAAAGGTTACTTTGTCGTTAAGCATATTGTTGCACTGTGCTGTTCGGTAGCGCCGCATGGCGCCCCCTCCCCGCCTCCGCCCGCACATTTACGTCTCTGTTTATGTGCTCTATCGAAGCCATAGTAGTAGCGTTGCAGTTGGGCTTGTCGACACTATGTTATCGCTGTTCTGTGATGCTTTTCTGTTCTTTGTGTTCTTTTCTGTTCTTTCGCTACAATTTCATGTTTCCATTACTAACTTTTGATGGGTGCATTGTGTTTCTGCAGGAGGCACGAAAACGAGAGGCGAATCGGATAAGCAGGAAGAGGAAGAACCGGCTGCAAGCTAAAGCCACTGTAACATCAAACGAGGTTGAAGAAGGCGTCGAAGAAGATAACGAAGGCGATGAAGAGGCCATCGTGGATGACGACTTGGCGCCGCCGAAGAAGAAGATCTACAATGCTCAATGCTGGAATAATTTCCAGAAGCCAAAGAAGTTCCCCAATGGTGTCAAGTATGTCGTATGTAAGTTGTGTCCAAAGGAACTCAAGCTCAAGTACAGCGGAGGGACCTCAAATCTTATCAAGCACCTCAGATGTCGGCATAAAGGTGAGTACATACATGACTTGGCTACTGGTGAAAACATTCAAGTTGGGGATGTCTCTGTCCCCACCGTGATCAAGGCAGAGGTAAGTCATGTCTCATTGTGATTGTATAGTAGCATGTTATTGACTTAATGATAGCATGTTATTGACCTTTCATTCGTTGTTGACTCTATTCGTAGATTTCTGTGAAAAGGAAACAGTACCTTGACGAGTTGATAACAATTTGGGTGGTCAAGCGATGTCGGCCATTCGGGATCATGGAGTCGGACACAGAGCTCAAGGATGTGATGTCTGCTATTTCGGGAGGCGCATATGGCGGTCCATGTCGTGAGACGGTAATGCGTTGCATGGCGTCCTTGGCTCAAAAGGTAATTACTGTTGGTTTTTGAATGTATGACTGCGTGTTGCCTTTAAAAATAACTAAGGTAATTAATTTTGCTTGTTTCAGTCACTTGTTGAAACAGGAGTCATGATGAACGGGTTGTTTCAAGACGGATTGAAGCCGTGCATATCTGGAGATATTTGGGGGGAGAATTCTGTTTCATTGTTGGCGGTAATGGTGCATTGGATCGACGGATCGTGGCAACTTATGAAGCGCTTGGTTATTTGCGAGCCCTACGGAAAGGTTTCCCACACAGGTGAGAATATTTTGCAAACGACAAAGCGCAGACTTGCTGGAGTGAATGTGGGAGAGCTTGTCGAAGCAGACGACTTGGAAGGCGTCGAAGCTGTGGACACTGTGTATGAATCAATATTCAGTAAGGTGAGAGTTAGTTTAGATTTTGGCTTTTTGTTTTTGCTTGTTATGTATGTCTCTGAATGAAGATGGTTTGACGGTTGCCTAGGTGTGCGACAATGGAGCAAACATGAAGAAAGGATGGGGTGCATTGGATGGACATACCTGTGTTACTCATGGCATTCAGTTGTGTGTCAACAAGTTCGTGGAGGAGCCGCACATCAAGGATTGTTCCCGAGCAATGCAAGGTCAGAGTGCCCACTTTTCTAGGAGCACTTTGGGCGCTGCCAAGCTGTCGGAGATTCAAACTCGGATGGGTCTTCCCACAAGTACCAAGTCAGCCACTCGTTGGTTAGGCTTGTTTCCTCAGGCTGTGTGGTTTGTGCAGAACGCTGAAGCAATTACCGAGTATATGTTACAAGTAAGTACTATCTTGCGGTGTTTTCATTGCATTATTGTTAAGTTGCATTACTGTTCATTTACTGAGATATTAATTATATACTAGGTACCCAATGGTTGCGTTGCCAATGACGATGGGAAGGTGTATTCGGACTTCGCCATCAACACTGAGGATTGGGAGACTATTCGAGAGCTAGCTGCGATCCTGTGGCCAGTGGCTCAAGTTGTGAATTTGCTGCAGGGTGACTATGTTACCATATCACTTGTTTACCCTATGTTAGGCACTTTGTTAGAGCAGCTGTCGTTACACAGGCCCGTTTCATTGCAAGATGAGCGGAGGGATGTGGACTTGTACACCATCGAAGCGGAGGACATGGAGCCTCATATGGCGGAGGCAAGGGAGAGTCTGCGGGCCGGAATCATTGAGCGTTTTTTCACAAACATAAGGGAGAACGATTACATCAAGATAGGGATTGCGACATTGCTGGACATTCGGTGAGTACCTTGTAATGGTTGTGTGTGCATGTGTTTAAATTTTGCACATTTGTTTCTATTATATACCTGATAAATATATTAAATGTTGATAAATATATGTGATTGTATCTGAGCGTCCTTGTGTGTGTGTGTGTTTGCGTGTATATGCTTATGCATATTTGTATGAGTGCGTGCTTGTATGCGCATGTACTTCTGCATGTGTGTTTGTGTTATGCATGTGTGTGTGTCTTATGGATGTGTTTGTGTTTATCTGCTTGTGTGTGTGTAGGCTTGTATGTGCATCTACTTCTGAATGTGTGTGTATGTGTGTGTGGTGTTCGTTTGTGTACCGATTTTGTATGCTCTCTACGTGTTCATGTGTGTGTGTGTGTGTGTGTGTGTGTGTGTGTGTGTGTGTGTGTGTGTGTGTGTGTGTATGCAAATTTACTTGTGCATTTGCTATGTTAACTAAAAATGTGAATTCTGCAGGTTTAAGAATCTGGACTGCAACGGCATTCGTCCCGACTTTGCGCCTACAATTTTGGCGGCTGCAAGAAGGGAATTTGGAGAGCAGTGGCGCACAGAGCCGGAAGAGAGCGAGGCAGAAGGCGGTGCTTATCCAAGCATGCAAGCTGCAGAGCTTGGCAAGCAATTGATGTCGTCGAAGAGTAAGTCTTTCACTGCATTCCTTTCCGGGGATTTGACTGGGCGTGTGACGCCCTCTACAGCCAAGCACGTGGAAAAGGATGACTTAGAGCGTTACCTTGAGCTGCCCCAAGAAACGGACAAGGACATTTGTGTGTTGACATGGTGGAAAACACATGCAGCTTTGTACCCCGACTTGGCTTTAATGGCGCGGCAGTACTTATCTATGCCTGCTACCTCTGCTGCATGCGAGCGTTTGTTCAACAAGCGGGGCGAATGCATGACGCGTTCAAGAAGAACACCAAGGAAGATAGCCTAGAGGATGCCTTGTTAGTCTCGTGTAATTGTTGAATTATGTATGCGCGAGGAATATGGTTGTCACAAGTCTATATAAACTGTAAGAAATGGTTGTCTTAGACCTGTTTTCATCCATATTTTGTGCATTTAATGTTCATTTGGTGGACTTGCACTGGCCATGCGATATACCATTTGGCATTACTTGTCACATCATATGTGAAAAATGGTACTGCATTGGAACCTGTTTCCCTGTGATGGCAAGTGTCGTTTTTGAGCCGGAGGGCTATAAACTCACATACGTTGCTTGTGGCACTTGCCGGAGGGACCAAAAGCTTTGCTAAATTGTATGGGATAGACTGTAAAGTACAAAATATGTTTGCAGCGGGCAGAAAGTATGGGAAGTGAATTGTACGTATATACTGTATGGGATCCAAGCATAAGCAGGCGCATAGAACTAGTAGAGATGTAAAAATTCAATTTGCAGTACAAACTTCCCCCAAAATGCGCAATTTGTATCAATTTGCATGAGTACTTCGAGTACTTGTTGGAATCGCGAACCCAACGAATCCAACGGAACCAAAAAATTTAGAAGTACTCATGTACTCGGTTCCGGAATCAAAAACACAGGTACTCGCTGGATCTGAACCCTAGAATCACAGGTAATCGCTGGATCCGGACCCTAGAATCACAGGTAATCGCGGGATCCGGACCCTAGAATCACAGGTAATCGCGGGGTCCGAACCCTAGAATCACATGTAATCGCGGGGTCCGAACCCTAGGTTCAGTAGGTAACCGCGGGGTCCGAACCCTAGAATCACAGGAAATCGCGGGATCCGGATCTCTTTTTTAGAGGTACTCACTAGTTCCGGATCCTAAAAAATCAAGTACTCATGGATCCGAACCCAACAAAAAAATGGCGGATCCAGTCCCTGGTGAAGTGCCGTCATGGCTGTGAGTGACGGGAGGGTGGAGAGCGCGAGGGGGTTGGCGACGAGGTATATGTCGACCATCCATCTCGTGCCGAATGGGGTGGGGGTGGGGTTGCCAGTGTGTTGGTCGGGGGGTAAGAAGGTGTTTGCGTCGTTGGGGAGGGTGTAAAGGTGGTGGGTGTATGGGGAGTTTATGTATTTGGAGTGGCGGTAGGGTGTGTGTTCCCATCGGGGGAGGATGGGGATGGTTGCGCTGGGTGTGTGAGGGGCTGTGAGGTGTGCGCTGGTGATTGCGTGTTCCATGGCGCGGCGCATGCATTCGTGGTCGTATTCTGGGTTGGCGATGTTGGTACCTTGCCATGTGTGTGGGGCATTGCTGCCGCTGGATGAGAAGATTATGTCCTCGGGGTAGAGGGAATGGTAAGTGTTAGAGTGGAGGGATTTATTGAGGGGGTCGGAGTAGAGTTATGTATGGATGCGGAATGTGTGGCGGGGAGCTGTGAGGAGGTCTTCTCTGGTGGCCCATCTGTTACGGGTGGTGGTGGCGGGAGTGGGTGAGGGGATTTCTGAGCGGGAACCTAGGCGAGTGAGGAGGCGGTAGACCTCCTCTTCGAAGGTACGTTGCGAGAGGTCGGGGCGAAAGAGTTGGTAGAGATGGCGGACGCGGGGGCCGTTGAGGGTGGTGACCGCGCGGCCGTCGGGAGTGCATAGTATGGTTGTGTCGTGGAGTGATGGGTGTGCGTGGATGGCGAATTTACCGGTAGGGAGCATGCCGAGGTCGGGGTTGATGGGGTCGTAGTTGAATGTGATTAGGGGGTGTGACCACGGAGGGGGTCCGGGTTCTTGCAGAATGCGTGTGGTGGAGGGGACATAGCCGGAGTTAAATGCGGTGAGGGCGGTGGGGCCGGAGGGGGTCTCACTGATGGTGTCGTGTAGTTGTAGGCATGGGGCCCACTGGACCTCGTGGAGACGGGTGAGGTCGTGTTGTTGGCCGCGAGCACACCACTCGCACTGCCATGTGGCGGGTCCCTGAGCTGGGCGGCATTGGGAATGTATGGCAAAGTGCGGGCATGTGCAACAGGAGGAGGTGGGTTCTGTGTCATGGCAGAGAGAGCAGGCGGTGGGGGAGGGGGTGGGGAGGCATACCGATGTAGGAGTGGAGGAGATGAGGCGGAAGCCATCGTCGAGTTGTAACTGAATGTCCCATTCCGTAAGGTGTTCCGGGGCCCATTCAACCATGTACTGCGTTTGGCCGTATTCTGTGTCCTTGTGTTTGGAGATGATACGCGTTACGTCGCAGGGGGGGTAGTGGTGGTCTGAGGGGGTGAGGTATTCAGTGTCTAAGTGTGTGGTGGGTGCGGTGGGGGTGGGGTGAGCGGTGCGGGAGGTGTAGATGCCGGATGAGAGGGTGGAGGGTGAGCGAGGGAGGTGTGGGGAGAGGAGGGGAATCCATGAGGGGTGTATAGTAGGGGGGGGGGATGCTTGTTTGATAGTGGGGTTAGTGATGGGGAGGCGGTTGTGGATAGTATCGAGGGGTTCGGTGAGGATTGCGGCGAGGAGGCGGATGGGAACTGAGAGTGGGGTGGTGGACCCCGTGAGTGTGGTGATGGATTTGCAGGATTTGAGGATGGAGGAGGATGAGGTGGCTCTGAGGAGGACTTGTGTCCACGTGGTGATGTTGTTTTTCCAGAGGGGGGTGAGGCGGGGGAGGAGGGAGGTGTGTGTTTTGCGGGGGGAGAAATCGCAGTAGGCTTGCTTATATGTGTGAGGGTCGGTGATGTGAGTGGCTTTGTCCCGGAGTGAGGCGAGGAGGGCGTTGTCTTGAGCGGTGAAGTGGGCGCGGATTGTGGAAGCGATAGGGTTGGTGAGGGAGAGTGGAGGGATGTTGTGGAATAGGGTGCCCGCATCGCGCTGAGCTCGGACTAAGCACTTGAGTGTGGGTGGGGTGGAACAGGTGGACATGATAGATTCCGAGGGCCAGTGGGAGTACATGGTGGATAAGGTGCGGATGTGTGCGCGGACCATGTGGCCTCGATATCCTGAGTTGTTCATGATTTTATGTAGGTGGCAAACTATGAGTTGTGCGGCGTGGGCTTTGAGGGAGGGGAGGCCGTATCCTAGGTCGGAGGTAGGGCGGTGGAGGGCGGTGCGGGGAAGGTTACGTACCGAGGAGACGGCGGAGCGGAGTGCGCGGCAGATTTGTCCTTCGAGAGTGTCGAGTTGGGAGTCGGTGAAGAGGCCGAGCTGGAGGGTGAAATGTTTTCCGATGAGGAGTCCACGGATGACCCTGATTCTGCGGGATTGTGTTAGTGGGGAGGTAGAAAGGGTGGTGATGAGGGATGCAGTGGTACGTTTTAGTTCGTGCCAGTGTTTGGTGAAGGTGAGGGAGGTGTTCAGTTTACCCCTAGGACGCGGTATGTGTCCGTGGGGCCAATGGAGGGAATGAGGGCCGGGGTGGAGTTGAGGGTGATGAACTGAGTTTGCATGCGGGATGCGAGGAGGGTAGTGTTGGCGAGGGTGAGGGCGTTGCCTGTGAGCCAGAGGGCGCCGGTGATGCAGCATTTGCGGATGTTGACGGTCATGCCGGTGTAGGCGCTGAAGAGGGAGAGTTTCCTGAGCTGGATGGTCAAGTTGGGGGTCGAGCCCGTGGCGAGGCTGAGGTCGTCAGCGAAGCCGTGTCCTGGGTATGTGGCTGTGGGTTCTGCGGGGTCGACGTTAGTGGCGGGGGGGCCTGGGCGGTAGCCCCTGCTTCCCACCGTGAGCCAGCGAAGGAAGGGTTCAAGGAAGAGGGTGAATAGGAAGGGGGAGAGGGTGTCTCCCTGGAGGGTTCCGCGGTTAATGTCGATAGAGGGGGTGGGGCCGTGTGGTGTAATATAGTCTGTGGTTGAGACCACGTAGAGGTGTTCGCATGTGTCTACAAAGATGGGGGGCATACCGAGTTGACGCATGTGTTTGAACATGATGCGGTGGTCCGCGGCGTTGAAGGCGCCTATGAAATCCGCGTACATGACGTAGATGTCTTTGTTGTGGAGTTTCGCGTCCTCCATCGTCATAATGAGGGAGGAGAGGGCGTCGTGGATGCTGCGGTGTTGTCGGAATCCGTCTTGTTGGTCGCTGAGAATGCCGTGGGTTTCGGCGTATTTCGAGCCTGCATCTTTGATTAGTGTTGTCCATAGTTTAAGGAGGTTAGTCATGAGGGCGATAGGGCGGTAGTTATCGAGGAGGGAGGGGTCGCCTTTTTAATGTAGCAGGCATGTTGTGTTGTGGCACCAATCAAGAGGGGTGTAGGATTTGTGGGCGAGGAGGGAGAGGAGAGAGAAGAGGGCGGAGCGGGTGTCATGTGGTAGGAATTTGATGATTTCATTGGGGATACCGTCGGGGCCGGGGGCTTTGCCGGTGCCTAGGGAGTTGAGGGTTTTATCGAAAGTGTCGCGGGTAATCATGTCGGCAAGGGTGAGAGAGGGGTCACCGCGGGGTTCGATGGTAAAGGTGTCGGGGTTGTCGGGGAGTTCCCACGGGGGGTGGGCAGTTCGTGTGGGGTGGCGCGGCCGAGTTCGGTGGCGTACATCACAGGACTCGTACAAGTGCTCGTTGCTAGGCGCCCGCCGGCGGCGCAGCGGCGGCGGCCCCGGAGTGCGGTGCGCTCGCACGCCCGTCGGCACCTACCTCTACCTCCACGCGGTGGGCGCTGGTAACCCTGTAGCCGTGCCATGCCTGGCACGGTAGGGGGCTAAACGAGGTACCGGCAGCCATGTATGGAGGGTTTTGGAAAAATATGGTATCCGTATATTGGCACTAAGATCTCCCGCTCGTCCCGTCCGATATGTTTTTCGCGACTAAATACTCACAGATACTTTCCCGACAAGGGGGCGGGAGCTGTGTCTGCGAAATATTTTTTGGCGAAAGAGGATACGGACGGATCGCCGGCGGGACGTGGGTATTGGAACTGTTGACGAGCAACCGGGAAGCATAGCCAAGGCAAGGCGCTCGCTAGCAGTCGACTAGCCATGTGACATTCGAGTCTCCCTGGGAGTGAGGCTAAGAGCTACGCAAGACGGAGGAGGGTCGCAGCCGGAGGAGCGACACGGTATGGCGGCGGAGGTCCACATGATCGACCGCCGCCGGAAAAACGCGGCACGGAGGGTTTATTTCGGTTAAATAATTTCCGTGCCCATCATTTTTTTAGGAGTGGCGACTCGATCAACGAGTTCGACCAACCTCTCCCCTAGTCGGTACCCATTTATCGACACGCTGTCTAAGGCGGATGCCTAGGGTTATCGCAACGGCATTCTGCTTATGAAGGCGGCCCCTTGAAAGCGTAAACTGGGGGAGGGTACGGGCGGATTTCGCACGATGAGATAGGAGTTGGAAACAAACGGAGACGGACAAGGGACAGAAGAAAATCTGGCGCGGAGGCAGGACCGCCAGCCAAACACCGTTTGTAGCTTTCGACTTCCTCTCTCCCCAGCTCCCGGCGGAGGGGTAAGGAAGTCTAGGCTAGGACGCGAGCTGCGAAGGGAGGAGCGTCGACATCTCGGGCGGGGGAGCGCGTGGATCGGGACGGGACCGTCAACGGCCTGTGCGATGGGTTTTTTTTGCGTGCCTTTCCCCCCTAGCTCCGGCACGACCGAAGTCCCACAAGAGCAGAGGTCACGTGGGTCCGACGCGACGAGCGCAAGCTGATCACCTAGGATGTCGAGCGCCCTCGCAGCAGCAAGAGCAGACTGCGCATCGTGGAGACTAGCGATAAATCATTTTTCATGCCTCGTGTACAATTAGTGTTTACTATCATGAATCTTACGGTATTGTAACTGCCATTAGAGATGTTGGGATTAGTGGATTCATGGCGAATGTCCTACGATAAAAACGGTACTCTATAAGGCTTGATCACATGGGCGCCCGAAGACAACAACCGATAACTCGGTGATTGTTGTAAACAATTTCATTTCATTTCATTTCATACTCATTGGTAATTGATTTGTGCTTTTAATGGAAGGACGTACAACACGGTTACGTCGCCAATGAACTTTGGCTCGAGGAATTGTTCTTTACTTAACTGCCCTAGCACCTTACACGAGGACCAAGCGAGAGCGAATACAAGCTACTTAGGCGAAACATATTAAAACCTAGTGCGGTAGAGTGAGGTGACAGAACCTTTTAACAATCCTTTTGTTCGACTACAATATATTGTTAAACGAATACACCCAAAATCTTTTCATCCCTCCCTCCATTTCCACTTCTACATGCACTGGCAGCAACAACAAGCAGAACATAATATATTTGTGTTTGCATTTATCTCTTAGAAAACAAATTGCCACAATGGTTTCGGAGCTCTTTGATCAACGCATGCTTTCGTTGTTGCTTGATTCGTTCGACGTTGATTGGCTTATTCGAGATGGCTTATACTAAACGTGGTAACTCCGGTGTGGTCGTACTACATGTCGGAAGTTCCAAAGCCTCTAACATTAAACTCGTTTTACAGCTCATGTCGGAATCGGAAATGGATAGTTACACGTAGGTCGTGCCGGCCCCACAAGGGGGCCGGGTATGATGACTAAAGAAGTGAGAAGGAGAGAGATGGCGGCCGGCGAAGGTACTGACACGGTCGGTCGACCGCCGCTAATACGGAATAAAGTACCGCTAATAGCCAGGGACTGGATCCGCCATTTTTTGTTGGGTTCGGATCCATGAGTACTTGATTTTTTTGGATCCGGAACTAGTGAGTACCTCTAAAAAGGGGATCCGGATCCCGCGATTACCTGTGATTCTAGGGTTCGGACCCCGCGATTACCTGTGATTCTAGGGTTCGGACCCCGCGATTACCTACTGAACCTAGGGTTCGGACCCCGCGATTACCTGTGATTCTAGGGTTCGGACCCCGCGATTACCTGTGATTCTAGGGTCCGGATCCCGCGATTACCTGTGATTTTAGGGTCCGGATCCAGCTATTACCTGTGATTCTAGGGTTCGGATCCAGCGAGTACCTGTGTTTTTGATTCCGGAACCGAGTACATGAGTACTTCTAAATTTTTTGGTTCCGTTGGATTCGTTGGGTTCGCGATTCCAACAAGTACTCGAAGTACTCATGCAAATTGATACAAATTGCGCATTTTGGGGGAAGTTTGTACTGCAAATTGAATTTTTACATCTCTACTAGTTCTATGCGCCTGCTTATGCTTGGATCCCATACAGTATATACGTACAATTCACTTCCCATACTTTCTGCCCGCTGCAAACATATTAGTACTTTACAGTCTATCCCATACAATTTAGCAAAGCTTTTGGTCCCTCCGGCAAGTGCCACAAGCAACGTATGTGAGTTTATAGCCCTCCGGCTCAAAAAAGACACTTGCCATCACAGGGAAACAGGTTCCGATGCAGTACCATTTTTCACATATGATGTGACAAGTAATGCCAAATGGTATATCGCATGGCCAGTGCGAGTCCACCAAATGAACATTAAATGCACAAAATATGGATGAAAACAGGTCTAAGACAACCATTTCTTACAGTTTATATAGACTTGTGACAACCATATTCCTCGCGCATACATAATTCAACAATTACATGAGACTAACAAGGCATCCTCTAGGCTATCTCTTGGTGTTCTTCTTGAACGCGTCATGCATTCGCCCCGCTTTGTTGAACAAACGCTCGCATGCAGCAGAGGTAGCATGCATAGATAAGTCCTGCCGCGCCATTAAAGCCAAGTCGGGGTACAAAGCTGCATGTGTTTTCCACCATGTCAACACACAAATGTCCTTGTCCGTTTCTTGGGGCAGCTCAAGGTAACGCTCTAAGTCATCCTTTTCCACGTGCTTGGCTATAGAGGGCGTCACACGCCCATTCAAATCCCCGGAAAGGAATGTAGTGAAAGACTTACTCTTCGACGACATCAATTGCTTGCCAATCTCTGCAGCATTCATGCTTGGATAAGCACCGCCTTCTGCTCGCTCTCTTCCGGCTCTGTGCGCCACTGCTCTCCAAATTCCCTTCTTGCAGCCGCCAAAATTGTAGGCGGAAAGTCGGGACGAATGCCATTGAAGTCCAGATTCTTAAACCTGCAGAATTCACATTTTTAGTTAACATAGCAAATGCACAAGTAAATTTGCATACACACACACACACACACACACACACACACACACACACACACACACACACACACACACACAGGAACACGTAGAGAGCATACAAAATAGGTACACAAACGAACACCACACACACATACACACACATTCAGAAGCAGATGCACATACAAGCCAACACACACACAAGCAGATAAACACAAACACATCCATAAGACACACACATGCATAAGACAAACACACACACAAACATAAACACACATGCATAAGACACACACACAAACACACATGCAGAAGTACATGCGCATACAAGCACGCACACACACACACACACACACACATACAAGCACTCAATACAAATATGCATAAGCATATACACGCAAACACACACACACACACACACACACACACACACACACACACACACAAGGACGCTCAGATACAATCACATCTATTTATCAACATTCAATATTTTTATCAGGTATATAATAGAAACACATGTGCAAAATTTAAACACATGCACACACAACTATTACAAGGTACTCACCGAATGTCCAGCAATGTCGCAATCCCTATCTTGATGTAATCGTTCTCCCTTATGTTCGTGAAAAAACTCTCAATGATTCCGGCCCGCAGACTCTCCCTTGCCTCCGCCATATGAGGCTCCATGTCCTTCGCTTCGATGGTGTACAAGTCCACATCCCTCCGCTCATCTTGCAGTGAAACGGGCCTGTGTGACGACAGCTGCTTTAACAGAGTGCCTAACATAGGGTAAACAAGTGATATGGTTACATAGTCCCCCTGCAGCAAATTCACAACTTGAGCCACTGGCCACAGCACAGTGCAACAATATGCTTAAAGACAAAGTAACCTTTTATGTGGGAAAGCAAAGAACAGAAAAGCATCACAGAACAGCGATAATATAGTGTCGACAAGCTCAACTGCAACGCTATTAATATGGCTTTGATAGAGCACATAAACAGAGACATAAATGTGCGGGCGGAGGCGGGGAGTGGGCGCCATGCGGCGCTACCGAACCGCGCAGTGCAACAATATGCTCAACGACAAAGTAACCTTTTACGTGGGAAAGCAAAGAACAGAAAAGCATCACAGAACAACGATAACAAAGTGTCGACAAGCTCAACTGCAACGCTATTAATATGGCTTTGATAGAGCACATAAACAGAGACATAAATGTGCGGGCGGAGGCGGGGAGTGGGCGCCATGCGGCGCTACCGAACAGCGCAGTGCAACAATATGCTTACCAACAAAGTAACCTTTTACGTGGGAAAGCAAAGAACAAAAAAGCATCACAGAACAGCGATAACAAAGTGTCGACAAGCTCAACTGCAACGCTATTAATATGGCTTCGATAGAGCATAAACAAACATAAATATGCGGGCGGAGGCGGGGAGGGGGCGCCATGCGGCGCTACCGAACAGTATAGTGCGACAATATTCTAAACGACAAAGTAACCTTTTACGTCGGAAAGCAAAGAATAGAAAAGCATCACAGAACAGCGATAACAAAGTGTCGACAAGCTCAACTGCAACGCTATTACTATGGCTTCGATAGAGCAAATAAACAGACATAAATGTGCGAGCGGAGGCGGGGAGGGGGCGCCATGCGGCGCTACCGAACATCACAACGCAGCTAACTCGGGGGTGAGGGCAAAGCGGAGGGGGGGGGGGGGGGAACTCTTGCTTACCTCTTCAACTTTCTCTTGCTCGTTGTGAAAGTCTTCCAGCAGGGTGGACCAATAGGCTTGACGCCTTACGTTGAGCTCGGTTTTTGAAGTGGCGGCTAATTGTGATAGGACTGGATGTGGACGGGCAGGTTATGGTGGATTTCAAGCGCGTACGCACCGTTTAAATAGCCCTTGGGTGGGCTACAATCGATTCAAGGCTGCGGAATGACAGCAATCAGGGCTATTGAACCAATCCTAGACATACACCTCAGCAGATTTGCATTGCCAAATACCTCCCAAAAAAACAGCGTGTCACTTCGGGCAACCACAGATTCGTGAGATACTCGGAATCGTGAGTACTGATTGGGTATCACGATTCCACATCGTTTTGCGAGGATGAGGTACTCGCGATTACCGCGGATCCATTAAAGTACGATGAATACCGGATCCAACGATTACTTACAATAACTGGTACCGGAACCAACGATTACTTACAATAACTGGTACCGGATCCAACGATTACTTACAATAACTGGTACCGGAACCAACGATTACCTACTGAACCTAGGGTTCGGACCCCGCGATTACCTGTGATTCTAGGGTTCGGACCCCGCGATTACCTACTGAACCTTGGGTTCGGACCCCGCGATTACCTACTGAACCTAGGGTTCGGACCCCGCGATTACCTGTGATTCTAGGGTCCGGACCCCGCGATTACCTGTGATTCTAGGGTCCGGACCCACGAGACCAAGTCCGAACCCGAGTAGTCTCGTGGATTCGCGGCTCCTTAGGATCCGGATCCAGTCCCTGCTAATGGCATAAAACTAAGTACTATGATGAAAAAAGCTACCTTGTACATAAGCACTAGAGGCAACGGGATGCTAGTGCTAACAGAACCCCGTACCGGTAGCCGAGGTCTTGACGTCGTCCTAGCTCGCGTCGAGGAAGGTGCCATCTTGATCGAAGGTGTCGTGCTTGTAGCGTGTGTCTCATGCCGGGTAGGTGTAACGACGTGCGCTCATAAGAACGTGCCGCTACAATACAGTTAGGAGCGTGTAGGCACGCTAAAGCATAGACGGGCGTTGCTCGTGTTGACTCTCCCCTTTCGCCGTGGGAAAGGTTAGCTACTCGCTAAGTTAGGTGAGCGTCGCGGCGTTGCCTTGGGGAAAACAATAGCCTTACTAATTTAAGTACGCACGGGCCGAATTTTCGCGGGTCGGTTTTAAACAACCAAATCCGGTCGAGAGCATCGGTAGGCTCAAGGCTAGGTGAGACTGAAATCTGGGTGGGGTAAGCGCGGCGCCGGGCGCTTTACACACGCTCTCCTCCTTTGTACATTGGAGATGGTCGGACATTCGCGGATAACCTGCTCGAAGGCGAAGCGTGGTGTCGGTGGGACGATGAATTACTAGCGTGGCGCCGAGCGCTTTACACACGCTCTACTCTTTTTTACGTGGGCGTAGGTAGGACTAGCGTGGAGCCGAGCGCTTTACACACGCTCTTCTCTAGTGTAACTTGGTGGAGGGCCTATAACCTGTCGGAATCTGGAACGGATAGTTACACGTAGATTGTGCCGGCCCCACAAGGGGGCCGGGTATGGTGACTAGAGAAGTGAGAGGGAGAGAGATGGCGGCCGGCGAAGGCACCGGCAGGGCCGGCCGACCGCCTCTAGTAGGGAATAGAGTACCGCTAATAGCATAACGCTAAGGACTAAAATGACAAAAAGCTACCTTGTACAAAAGCACTAGAGGCAACGGGATGCTAGCGCTAACAGAACCCCGTACCGGTAAAACTCCCTTTCGTGCCATTTCGATATTGCCTAACGAAGAGCATTTCGATGCTACCGTTCGCGAATTATTCGAGGAAACTGCCCTTTTTCTAACGTCGACGATCTTACCATGTTAAGTAACAATCATGTTCGAGTGCCGTTACATGAAGGGAAGCGTCACCTTGTTTACGTCTGCTCGGTATTTGCTCCGATACCTTACGTGACAGCTGAGTGACGAACCCCAACTAAGGTCGCTAGCTACTCGATAACTTGAATAAGATCGACGACCTCACAGCCCGATCGAAAACTATAATCGATCGGGAACAAGCACACCACTCGCGATGGACGGCCTCGACCGTTCGCACGGACAACCCGACAATGCCCCTCCCCTCCGACCACACCCCACTCCCCCCACGACCACGCTACATGTTTCTAGGAAGTACGCATGAACATACCCACCTCCTGCGCGGCGAGGGGTTTGTTATATTAACTCGCTTCACGCATGCGTGAATTTCGATCGGGCGGTCCCGCGCCACCCCTTCAGGATATTTTGAAACAACAAAAAATCAGTTATTCAAGCCGCGACGGCCCCTGAAAATTTAGGCCGTCGCATCAAACTCAGCTCCCCCCTCTTCTTCTCTCTCATTGGTTCATAAGCGACTAGCCAGGTACATGATCGCATGGCCACAGAACTCACTACTGCATAGAGCGAGACACGTATCCTACCGTCACTAAAGAAGTAATGAAATCCAAAGTACTACTAAAGTACTATTGAACCGCAAAACATGGATGGGTCGATAGCTTGAATGAGCAACGCCGACCGTCTTCGCTCAAGGCCTGGCCTCCCGATGAGCGTAAGACTAGTGGACATAGAGCTTGTTGGACAATTGGAACCGTCCACCTCTTCCCAACCGAGCCCATCTCACCCAAGTCAGTGGATCCGTAGAGGCACCAATCGCTACACACAGCAAGGCGCAGCTTTCCGAGTTTCGAATTCTGTCCCCCCGACAGCTCTCGCGCCACCCACTTCGAAATCCAAAGACGTACCCTCCTCAGTACTACGGACACACAAAATCCGCCATCGCTTACAAAACTCCCCCCTCCACGGGGGCGGCGCGCCACCCCGCGCCCCAGCGAGCGTCCGAACGTTGATGTCCGCCGCCAACATCCACCAAACCCAAGCCCCATCATACATGGTCGTGTGCCGCCAACACACGCAACCCACTACGACCCCACCTCTAAGCAATACAAACAACCTACTACAACCACACCTTACTCCAAACTTACCTCGGTCGATGTCTTCTACCTCTAACCTCCCGCCCACGCAGAGACATGTGATGATGCGGGATCGCCCCGCGCATGCGCACGCTGCGGACCAATATAACCCCCGGAGCCGTCTCGCGGGACACCCGCTCGCTCCGTTCCTCACTCTGCCCCAACCACCCCTAGCCGAACATGACTTGGGCACTCCATTGGAACCTTCACATGGCCGGGGCCTCCAAGCACCTCTGATCCTCGCTACCCCCATGTCGACCACTGACCTAGGACGGGCCGCTGACCTCTCGGCCCGCACAGTCGACTCGTACCTACTCACATGCCAATACTCCACCTCCCCCTCCACCTTGCCAACTTCTATATGCATAGAGTCTTGCTTCCGGAATCGACTCGTCCCTCGGACTCGCTGCTCTCGACCTGCTCAGTTGCCCGACGCTAGCTTCTCGAAAGTCTTAACCGGATCGACGACCTCCCCGCTCGAGTAAAAAGTATAATCGGCCGGGAACTTGCCCATCACACTCGATGGACAGCGAACACCGCTCATACCCAACACCCGACCATGCCCCCAACTTTCGACAACACCCCCCTACCAGTCCACTTCGAAGGAGGTCCGCCTGGACATCCCCACCGCATGCACAGCGATAGGCATGCTATATCAACTTACTTCACAGCAACGTGAACTCCGATCGGGCGGTCCGCCGCCACCCCGCGCTGTTGCCCTCCCTCACTTGATGACCACACTAAATCAGCAGAAAATTCAGTTCCTCATAGCTGTCAAAGTACCCGAACTCTCATTTCGACGTGTCAAAATTAGCTCCCCTATTGAACCATGCAAACACAGTTAGTGTGGAAGATAACTTACGCAAACGTAGTTACAATCACAGTCCCGCAAACGGAACAGTTACGGCGACAACCAGCCTACAGGCGTGGTGTCGGGACAACAGAAGTGAGAGAGCTGTAGCCTAGCGACAGCTCTGTACCGAGTCAAACAGTTTATCGGTATGTCCGATCTAGACATGTACTAATCATATCTAGAGTAGCTTACAGTAGCTATCTGCAACTAATACGTATACGGTATTACTTACAACACTCCTCCTGAAGGTAGCTACGGGATGAAGCGTTGCATTGGGTCTTGTCCTCCAAGGATCGCACTTCGGTGTCTTGCTAGTGCAGGTCATGGGAGGGGTTTGGTGAGCATGTCAGCCACCATCTGGTCAGTGGGGAGGAACCTCAACTTGATGGTCCCTTGCTCCACGTGGTCTTTGAGGAAGTGCCACTTCATGCCGATGTGTTTAGTCTTCTCGCTGACCAAGGCATTCTGGGAGTATGCAATGGCGCTTTGGTTGTCCTCCCAGATGGTGGTGGTTTCGGTGATGGGGGAGTCGAAGATTTCCCCCATGAGTTGTCGGAGGTGGAGTCCCTCCTTGGTGGCGTCAGCCGCAGAGTAGTACTCGGCTTCACACGTGGATTGAGCCACACAAGTCTGTTGTTTGGACTTGTAGTTGACTGGCCCGCGTCCGAGGGTGAAGAGATAGCCGGAGCGAGACTTGCGGGTGCTGTTGTCGTTGGCCCAATCAGCGTCGGCAAAGCCTGTGAGTTGGAGGCTGTGGTCTAGGCCCCCCCTCAACGTCAGGCGCATGTCGATGGTGCCATGGAGGTAGCGGAGGACCTTTTTCAGAGCCTGCAAGTGTGCCTCGGTGGGTGAGGCTTGGGCAGAGCCCAGGATGCTCAACGCCGTGGAGACATCGGGGCGTGTACACACGGCTGCGTACTGGAGGCTGCCCAGGAGGCTGGGGTAGACGTCCTTGGCCACCAATGTGAGAGAGGGCGAATTCAAGTATGCGAGGCCGGCGAGAAAGCCCGGGTCCATCGGAAGTGACGACGGCTTAGAGTCGGACATGCCGTACTTGGCGAGGATGTCGCGCAGGTACTTGGACTGGTCCAGCGAGATTGTGCGCGTGGAGCGATCGCGGGTAATGTGCATGCCGAGGAGTTGGGAGAGGTCGCCTAGGTCCTTGATCTTGAACCGTGCTCCGAGCTAGGCTTTGAACGATGCGAGCCAAGTGGCATCATTGCAGGCCGCGGGAATGTCATCGACGTACATGGCGATCATGGCGAAAACGTGACCGGTGCGGAAGATGTAGATGCACGGGTCGGAGACGCATTGTTGCCATCCATGGTCGACGAGCCATGCACGAAGTAGCATGTTGAACTCGCGGGGGGACTGCTTAAGGCCGTAGAGGCAGCGCTTGAGGTGACAAACCTTGGACGTTCCATCGGTGAAGCCGAGGGGCTGGCGGATGTACACATCCTCCCGGATGGGGGCGTAGAGAAACGCGGTGTCGATGTCAAGCTGGCAGAGTTCAAGGTCGCGGGCGGCTGCGATGTTTAGGAAGAGACGCAGGCTGGCCATGCGGATGACCGGGGAGAAGGTCTCCGTGTAGTCCAGTCCGGCGCGTTGACTGCACCCCTTGGCGACGAACCGCGCTTTGAAGCGGGAGACGTCGCCGGCTGTATCCGACTTGACTTTGAAGATCCACATGTTGTTGACGACCATGCGAATTGGGGGGAGGTCCACAAGGTCCCACGTGCCGTTGCTGATGAGGGAGGAATACTCATGTTGCATAGCGGCTTGCCATTGGGGGGCTTGGGCGCTGTCCAGCGTAGCCCGGTAGGATTTTGGTTTCACACACTCTCGGGCGGAGAGGAGGGCGACGGCGGTAGAGGACGTGCCGGCAGGTGTGTGTGGGGGACCCGTGACAAGGTCGGGGACGTGAGGGTGCTCAAACATGTCCTCGTGAGCTGTGCCTTGTTCAGGATCACAACACGCCGTTACGAGGGTCGGTGGGTAGCCGGATAGGTGGGCAACCATATCGCCGTAGCGAATGGGGTGGGAGCGGAGCCGAGCATGGCGAGGGGCTGCCGGGGGGGGGTAGGGGTGTGGGTAATGTGAGGTCAATGGGGTGGGATAGGGGTGAGGCTGCGGGTACGTCGTCCGAAGAGTCGGTGATGGCCGAGTCGACGGAGGGTTGTGTGTCGAAGCTTGGAGTGTCTTCCTGAAAGACAACATGTACGGAAGTGGTGATGCGACGCGTTTCCGGATTGTAGACACGATACCCAGGTGCGTCAGGGGGATAGCCCACCATGACGCCGCGAAATGCTTTTTCACTGAGTTTCCGACGTTGTTTGTCGGGGACCTTGGCGAAAACGGCGCAGCCGAAGACGCGGAACTTGGAGGCGTCGGGCACCGACGACGTAAGGAGTGTGAGGGGGACGCCCCCATTAGGTCCGACCGAGCGACTGTACGTGCGGTTGCGAAGGTACACAACAGTGCTGACATCGCACGACCACATGGAGTTGGGAACGGCCATGTTGTGGAGCATCGCCGATGCATTGTCCCGGATAGTGCGCCAGGGACGTTCGGCCTTGCCGAGCATGTGGTGGGCGTATGGGGCAGAGAACTGCACCCCGACGCCGAGGTGTGCGCACATCCGGCGAGTGACAGCAACTTCAAACACAGAGTCTGAGTCAAATTTGAGGACCGGTGCGAACGCGCCCGTCTGGGAGTGATGGCGGGCATGCACGTGTTTGATGTCCAAGAGGATGGTTTCCAATTCCGAACATGCGTCGTCTTTAGACTTAAGGAACCGCATCCACATGTAGTTGGTGTGGTGGTCGATGACGAGCAAGCAGTAACGGAGGCCATGTGGGGAGGGGACATTGACCGGGCCCCATAGGTCAGCGGACAGGTTGAGGAGGGGGTGGGATGGCTTCGCGCAAGCGGCTGTGTTGCGTGGTGCAGCTGTGGCTTTGTGAAGTAAGCAAGAGTCGCAAGAAACTTTGGTTACAACGCTAGTTAACACAGGGCTAGTCGGGACACCGTGATTATGCTGGGCCTGAAGGCTTTGCATGTTGAGATGGCCAAATCGACGGTGCCATAGGACGGGATCACACTGGGCAGTAAGGGCAACCTGAGGTGAGGGGTCAAGTGCCGCCGGTGCGGGTGGGCTTGAAGGGAGGTCCGGCTGGTTGGGAAGGAGGTAGAGACCGTTTCCGGACGGTTCTAGCACACCCATGCCTGTGGGTACCAAGAGCAAACCAGTGTCAGAGTTGGAGGGGAATATGAATTCACAGCCGCTGTGAGTTTGCATCCAGCTGACACTAAGTAGTCTGCCGATACGCTGTGCGGAGCGAGATGATAGGTCAGGGGTGTAGAGTGCATACACAGTGCGGTGAATGAGCTGGCCAGAGGCAAGTCTGATAGAAATTCGCACTGAGCCACTGCCCTTAACGTCAACGCCGACACCGCCCACGCTAGAGAGAGCGGAGGGGGGCGTGAATTTCACGAAGTCATCTCGGAACGCAGTGAGGTTAATCGAGCAGGCGGAATCAACGACCCAAAACTTTGACAGGTTACGACCCGGGGCGAGGGAAGAGGAGAATGCCACAGAGCTGAATGGGACACTCACCTCGTCGTCAGCGTAGTCATCAGCGCAGTCCTCGAGGGTGGGTAGGCAGTCGGTGTCATCGGCGGGGGCGTCGTCGGCAGGGACGTCGCTCAGCAACGCAACGTGAGCAGAGGGGGTGCCGTCGGCGGCGCCGTACTTTTGGACTGTCAGCCTACGCTTGGCGAGATTCCACTTAAGAATAGCGTCATCCGTGGCAGTGCAGGCGGACATGAGATGGTTGAGGCTGTCACAAACGCCACACTTGTTGGGTCGATGGCCGCGAGAGTGACGGTGTGGTGGGCCTCGACCGCTGTGCGAGCCGCGGCCCGCAGCGACGAACGCGGAGATGGGAGGGGGTGATATGGCCGGAGCGGGTGTGTCCGGAGCAGGGTCGTCGTCCATGTTGTGCGCAAGGTGGAGAATGCTGGCCATCACTTCATCAGCCGACATGATGTAGTCCGTGTCAAAGGCGCTGATGACGCATTGCTTCGCCTGACCGTGTGGGCCGCTGCTGGAAATACCGCGCAACATGAGGAGACCGAGGTGGTGGGGGTGGATGGCAACGGAGCCATCAACCAATTGGCATGTGTGGTTGTAGTCGTCAAAGGTCTGGCGCATATAGTGGACATAGTCATTGAGTGTCTGACCAGGGCGCTGTCTGACCGTCAAGTTGTCCAGGAGGGACAAGGAGCGAGCAAAAGACCGACAGTCAAGGCGTTCACAAAGGATGTCCCACGCGGCAGCGGCGCAGTCAGGGCGTGCTGGAGAAACGCATTTCATCGCTTGGTCAGCGCGCTTATTCGCGCTGGCTGCATGGAGAAGCAGCGTGTAGGCGTAGTGTTGCGCTTGTTCGTCGAGCTAGACGCCGGAGTCGCGGATGGCCAGCTGTGGAATGAGGTATGCGGCCTTGATGGAAAGGAAATTAAGGAAGGTCCTCTTCCATTGCTTAAAGTCCGTGGTCGGGCACATGACGGGGACCGACATCTTCATGGACCGGTTGAGGGCGTCCTTGTCGAAGCCGGGGGCTTCGTGTGCCGCCCGGTTGATGACTACCGGGTCAATAGTGGGGCGACGACGGCCACGGGTGGCGGGGTCGCCATGTTGGACTGGGGGAGAATGCCGGCCATGTTAGGGAGGAGGTGGGCCACCGGGGAAGGGAGAGCGGCCGGCCATGGGACGCGGCGGGCCGTACGAGTGCGGGTGGTCACGGTAGGGGGGGACGAGGTGAGAGGGCGCCTCCGGGATATGAGGGCCGGGGTGGTGAAGGGCTTATCCGGCGGGGGGGAAGGGGGGAGGTTGTGGGAGGTGATCAACCCGGATGGCGTGACGCGAGGGATCGTGGTGCGCATCGGCACGCGAGGGCTCGCGGGGCGCATCGTGACGGCGCTGTGCGACTGTGGGGTCGCCAACAGGAGCTGCAGGAGTAGCAGCAGCAAAGAATGTTTCTGCGTCCGGGGGTACGTAACCAGGGTGGGGATGTTCAAGCAGGTGGAGGGTGTGGCCGTCGTGGCTGTCCCGGACGGGTTCGAGGTGAGCATCGTGGCGGCGCTGAGCTACAGGGGGGTGCGGATTAGCACCCGCAGCAGCAACATGACCCTCGGCCGACTGCGAGTCGAGACGAGCTGTTATGCGCGCCACTTGCTCAACGAGCAGCGCGAGAGTATCCGGGGGGTGATCGAGGTTGCTCTGGTGAGAGCTTGACTCGGGGGAGTCAAGAGGTGAAACAGGCGGAGTTTTCGGCGCCATTGCGACAGAGGCCGAAAAAGAAAGAGCGGAATAAAGGTGTCTCAGAGCGATTGAAATTGAAATTTGAAATTGAAATTGTTTACAGCATGTACCGTATGCGCCGGTTTTTCACCAAAAAGCCGGATGCGTCGGCTGCTGTCTCTGGGCCCTCCCAACTATGCCATACATGGAACTTACAAGTCAGGGCTAGACCGTTAACCACCTAAATCCAACCTCTCCAAGTGTGGTCGGGGGTTTTACTCCCCCCCGGGGAGGGTCTGAAGCGGGTTAAAGGTGGTGTGCAGGACTGGCTTGGGGAGGTGCGTTATGCGGAGGCTCGGCGAGTGGTCGTGCGTGATTTGGTGCGGTAGACAAGGAGGAGATAATGCAGCCATTGGACGGTGTGTGCATGGAGTGTGGAAAGAATGCGAGATGTGTCGAGTCGTGCTTTGGTGACGAGTTTGTCGGGAGGGTCGGTGCGGAGGGTGAGGAGAGAGGTGAGACTTGCGATGGTGGATGAGTGCGGTGTGCCCGTGCGGCTCATGACAATTGGTAAGATGTCGACTTCGGTACCTGGCCAGTGGTTTCGGATGGCATTTGCGAGGGGTGTGTATTTGTCCCGAATCAAGCGGGCTGTGTGTGAGAGGTTGTGGTCGGTGCAGTACTTCCACTCCCCTATCTGTATTTTCCTGATAGATGAGTATCGGCGGCGGCCGTTGTTGTGACCGACGAAGCGAGGTTCGAGGAGGCGTATGAAATCGGGTTTGTGCGCCGGGGGACGTAGTGCAGGCGGGAGGATTTCGGGGGGGAGGATAGCGGGGCACGAGGTTAGGGAGTCGGGCGAGAGACCTTCGTCTGCATCAACAAGGCGGGTGGGCATGTGGGTGGGGTGTGGGGGGTGGCAGTCAAGAGGGGTGGAGGTGGGGGTGGGGCGGGTGAAAGACTTGATGGGTTTGTTACCGAAGTCTGCAGTGATAGTCTCCCAGCGTCCTCCGTTGTGGCGTTCCAGGAGGGATAGTAGGAGTTGTAGCGCGCTGTTGTGACGGTCCTGTCTTAGGCCAGACATGGATGGGCAGTTACCGGCCATGTGGCCGTTGCTGGTGAATTGGCCACACATGGACATCGCATGGTGGGGTTGTGTGTGAGGAGGCGTGTGTTGTGGACGCCCCATATGAATTCTTGTTTGTGGGTGAATTGGGTGTTGGTGAGGGTTGAGAGTTTTTTGTGGAAGGTGAAGTCGGCGCCGTCTGCCGCGGCGCGGGCGAGGAGGGCGCCGTGTTTGGATGTTTGTGAGAGGGGTGTAAGTGTGTGCTTGCAGCTGTGGGTGTGTGCGTCGGCTTTGAGGTTTGTGTATATGTAGGGTGTGGGTTCCCCTTGAGTCTGTGGTATGAGGGTGTAAGGCCAGGTCCAGTGACCAATCGACACCTCCGAGCCTGTGTTGTATGTGGTGTTTGGTGGTTGACCATCTGCTACTTGGTTAGCGAGTGCGTCTGCGAGTTCGTTGCCGAGTGAGTGGTTGTGTGCTTTAATTTTGCCGAGATGTGTGCGGATGCCTGCGTCGCATCGGGTTATGATGGTGCGTGTGATGGAGAGGAGTGTGTCGCGGTGGATGTTGTGCCTATAAGCGGAGGGGCAGTTAAGGTATCCTTGTATGAGACGGAGGGAGCACGCACTGTCAGTTAGGAGGTGGGTATGGCCTAGTTGGAGGCCTATGTCAATGCCTGCTAGTTCAGCACGATTGATAGTATGGGAGGGAGGGGTAGAGGTCACCAGGATTTTGATGTTGGTGTCCGAGGCTGGGTGGGTGGCTGCCGCGCCGAGAGGGGAGCTGCTTCCTTTTTTCGAGCCGTCAGTGTATACGAAGTCCTGCCAGTTCCAAGCAAGAGTTCCTCTTGTGGGGGAGTATGTTAGTCGTTTGCGTTCATGGAGGGGGTTGGCGATGTTGGTGCCTTGCCATGTGTGTGGGGCATTACTGCCGCTGGATGAGAAGATTATGTCTTCGGGGTAGAGTGAGTGGTAGGTGTGCGAGTGGAGTGATTTATTGAGGGGGTCTGAGTAGAGTTCTGTCTGGATGTGGAATGTGTGACGGAGGGCCGAGAGGAGGTCCTCTCTGGTGGCCCATCTGTTGCGGGTGGTGGTGGCGGGTGTAGGTGAGTGGATTTCTGAGCGGGAGCCTAGGCGAGTGAGGAGGTTGTAGACCTCCTCTTCGAATGTATGGTCGGTGAGGTCGGGGCGGAAGAGTTGGTATAGGTGGCGGACGCGGTGGCCGTTAAGGGTGGTGACTGCGCGGCCGTCGGGAGTGCAGAGTATTGTGGTATCGTGAAGTGAGGGGTGTGTGTGGATGGTGAATGTACCGGTAGGGAGCATGTCGAGGTCAGGGTTGATGGGGTTGTGGTTGAATGTGATAAGGGGGTGTGACAAGGGAGGGGGTCCGGGTTCTGGCAGAATGGGTGTGGTGGAGGGGACAAAGCCGGAGTTAAATGCGGTGAGGGCGGTGGGGCCGGAGGGGGTCTCACTGATGGTGTCGTGTAGTTGAAGGCAAGGCGCCCACTGGACCTCGTGGAGGCGGGTGAGGTTGTGTTGTTTGCCGCGAGCGCACCAGTCGCATTGCCATGTGGCGGGGCCTAAAGCAGGGCGGCATTGGGAATGGACGGCAAAGTGCGGGCATGTGCTGCAGGTGGAGGTGGGTTCTAAGTGCAGAGGGTTGTGACATATGGAGCAATCGGTGGGGGTGGGGGTGGGTAGGTTTACCGATGTGGGGGTGGAAGAGATGAGTCGGAAGCCGTCTTCCAGTTGGAGTTGTATATCCCATTCCGTGAGGTGTTCCGGGGCCCATTCGACCATGTATTGGGTTTGTCCGTATTCTGTGTCTTTGTGTTTGGAGATGATGCGCGTCACGTCGCAGGGGGGGAAGTGGTGGTCTGAGGGGGTGAGGTATTCTGTGTCTATGTGCGTGATGGGTGCAGTGGGGGTGTAGATGTTGGTGCGGGAGGAGTGGGTAAAGGGGGAGAGGTTGGGAGGAGGGCGGGGAAGGTGTGAAGTGAGGAGGGGAACCCATGAGGGGTGGAGAGTGGTGGGGGGGGATGCTTGTTTGGGGTTGAGGTTTGCGACGGGGAGGCGGTTGTGGACAGTGTCGGAGGGTTCGGTGAGGACTGCGGCGAGAAGGCGAATTGGGATAGAGAGGGAGGTGGTGGACCCCGTGAGTTTGGAGATGGACTGGCAGGATTTGAGGATGATGGAGGAAGGGGTGGCGCGGAGGAGGACTTGTGACCATTCGGTTATGTGATTTTGCCAGAGGGGGTTAAGACGGGGAAGGAGGGAGGTGTGTGTCTTGCGGGGTGAGAATTCGCGGTATGCTTGTTTGTATGTGTGTGGGTCTGTGATATGTGTGGCTCTGTCTCTGAGTGATGTAAGGAGCGCGGTATCCTGGCTGGTGAAGTGGGTGCGGATTGTGGAGGCAATGGGGTTGGTGAGGGAGAGGGGGGGGATGTTGTGAAACATGGTTCCGGCATCGCGTTGGGCGCGCACTAGGCATCTTAGCGTGGGGGGGGAGAGACTGCCTGACATTATCGATTCAGTGGGCCAGTGGGAGTATGTTGTGGAGATGTTGTGTATG